>JASANC010002244.1:0-233586 GCA_030248135.1 Theristus sp. LFF4_11 | reverse complement strand
CTTGACTGGTTTGGAATACAAGTATCTTACTAACCGTTGTAATAAGGAAAATGCTGCCAAACTTCGCTATGCGTGTCGATATATTGATGATTTGCTTGTTTTGAACTGTGTGAATTTCATGGACATAGCAAAGGATATCTATCCCCCCTTCCATTCCGCTTAACTTGTCTAATTCTGTTCAATCCGAGGCCAATTTTCTTGACCTCAAAATCAACGTTGAAAGGGGGTTGAGGGTAGGCATCCACGACAAAACTCGGGATTTTTGCTTTAAAGTTCTCAAGTATGTTCATGCCGATAGTATGACACATTCTTCTGTTGGCTACAACATTTTTTCTGCTCAATCCATTCGCTTTGCTCGTGTCTGTTCTGATAAAAAAGATTTTGCTTTTAATATCAAACTATTAAGTTCCACACTTATTGATCAAGGTTTTGCAAAAGAGAGGTTACTCTGCCGTTTCTTTCGGTTTGCTTCTTCAAATCACAATGTTCTCCTCAAATTTGGTCTTGACCAACCTACAAAATTGGTTGCCTTTGCTCTTTCCATTTTCTGATTCGTTTTCTTCAGCTCATCAATGTTCGGCTAGCATCACACTGATGATGGGCCACTAGTCGAACGAATCGAACACGTCTGTGACTCAGGCCCGAAACGTGTTCGGTTCCACCTACTTCGTCTCTGTCGATACAATCCTTTTTCTTTTTGCAGGTGTGACGTTTTACATTGGCATTTCCTGGTGACGTTCTCCATTTGCTTCGATTTTTCACTCGTTTTCCCGACGACATCAATGGGACGTTCCAACAAACACGCTCATTCTGCTGACAAACGACGCGTTGTCACAGCCAAACGACAAAGAGTCGAAGTCGAAGAAGACAACGACAGTGTCATCTCGGAAGACGAACAGGTGTGTAGATTTGTAGTCTGCAGCTGTTACTCTTTCTTGTTTTTTGACATTTGTCCGTTTTCTTACAACCACCACTTTCATGTGTTCTCTTTCATTTGAGGGGGCCGGTCAAAAATTTGAAATTTGACAGATAGATAGATAGCTAAAACGCTAAAAAAGCTATAAAAACAGCAAAATAATGCTAAAAATACACTAAAAATCAAGTATAGACGCGTATTTTACCTAAAATTAGCGAAATTTTCAAGAATTACGAGCAAAAATGGTCAATTTTGGTCAAAAATTGACTCATTTCATGTCTTCGATGACAAAAATTTTCAGATAGATAGCTGGCTGAGAAATTTTTTTGGATAGATAATAGCTGAGCCGAAAAAACCTGTCTGATAGAGATAGATTCGAAAATTTTTTGGGGGGGGGCCGGCCCCCCCTAGAACAACTATGCATCTGAAGTGAAAATGCGTTTAAGACACTTTCCGTAGAAAGTCATTCTGTTATTATGCTTTTTTTTGCCCAGAGTTTTGTGTGGACTTTGTTTTTGGCAGAATTTTTTGTGACAATTTCTATTTTCAGGTCAAACAAAGATCGACGAGCAAAGTCCAGAGATACCGATAGAAGCTTCTGCCATTGGGCGTTGGTTTCATGAGCTCGTTAATGGACTAAAAAGCAGTCAATTACTTTGGTTTTACCCTTCAAATTAGAGGAATCCTGCTTGTCAACTCTTGATTGTTGCCGATTTGTCGTCTTGAACAAGCGCGGTGTTGCCCATCAACAACAACGTGAACCGGTGCGTTTTCTATCTGAAGTAAAGTATTCAAGAAAGTACTGTGGAACACTGAAAAAATTTTTGTAACGAGAAACACGATCTGGGTTTGGATCCACATGCTGCAAAAGGTAGGTCCAAAATTTGGACTCCAAATTGACGTCGGCGGAGGCTAGTTTTCACGAAAGTTCCTGTCAATTTTAAGAGTCAAAACAGCTTTATTTCATTCTGAAAGTGCTATATTCGAACTCAGCGCGTTAGCGCGGTTCGAATACACCTATTTTTGTCGACCATCGGATTTTCCTCCGACTTCCGCATTTGAAAAGAATTTTTAATTAATTTTTTTAATTAAAAAAAATTGGGGTTTTCATTTTTTTCGAACACTAAACACTAACTACCCCCGGGTCTCTGGGACACTATGTCTGAAAATCTTTGTCAGGACAGGAATTCCATTCGCAATTTTGCAATCGGTCAGACGCAGCTCAGAATTTTTACTTTTTTAGTGGAATGAATCATAAATTTTCAGGGATGATTCAGGGCAGGCCGCAGGCAGCCTCTATTCGCCATCGCCACCACATAGCAACAACCAGCAAGTGGTGGTGTAACGTGTAACAGAAAGAGAAAACATAACAAAAAGACGGTGACCCTGGAAAAGTTGTTCAATTAAAAATTAAACTGAACATGTTGAGTCATTGTGTTTGAGTTTATAGTGAATTCAAAAAGAAACGACAAATTTGCCTGTTTCTCCAAACGTCATCATGGTGCAAACGTATCAGTCACCGGTGCGCGTCTACAAGCACCCGTTCGAGTTTATAATGGCGGTGAGTTTCTGATTGTTCATTGATGGATGGTTGAAAAAAACTGCGACGCATGGAACTGACTGAACTGTGAGCAAAGCAGACCGTTATTGTATTGCCGCCATCTGCCATGTCATTTGTTTTTTTTTGCTTTGTGCATTGCGATTACTGGTGCAGGAAGACAATCAATGCAGTCTGAAAAGTTGGGTCGAACATGCAGTCGATAGGGAATTAGCTGATTGGTTGGTGATCACGTGGACGTGATGCGTGCTTTCTGTGCAAACCAAACTCCGCCCCCACAGCAATTTCTGCACAGAAAGCATGCATCACGTGATCACCAACCATGGCAACTAATCAGCTGATTCCTAATAATTTAGAGTTCGAGTGTAGTAAGCAAACATCAAAGGTACATGGAAAAATCATGTGTTGCAGACTCTGATACACTCGTCTTGTCACATGAAATAAATTTGGAAAAAGAAAAAACATGATCCTAAAAGACCATTGGACGACCTTTTGTGGCGATCGGTCGCACGAAAAAAATTCATTCGTTTTGTTCAAATGTTCGAAAGAATCCATGCGACGTTTTCTCTCTCGGTTTTGAAGGCATACGAGATGCGCTTTCCGACGTGTCCGCAGATTCCGATTTTTGTCGGGTCTGAAATCACGCTCGACGAAACAACGGACGACGGCGCCGTCTGGGTGATCGAACGAAAATGCCAACTGGACATTGAGGCGCCATACTTGCTGAAGAAGGTCGGCAAAAGCTTTTGCAACATCATCTGTCCCTGTCCTGTTTTTGAAATGGTTCTTTTCACTTTCAATTCACAAGATCTCTGAACAGTGGTGGCAATGCGTCGGTTCCATTGTCGCGCCGTCTCATTGCACGTGCAGTGCACCTATGTTTTTTCTTTCCCTGAAATTTGCAATTTTTTTAAATGGAATTCGACGTTCTAGGTGTTTGTAGTGGGCGTCGCTTTTTGCCGCGGCACCACACGCTGATTGACTGCCAGATTAAAGTGCTTCTTTTTGGTTTTTTGAGTTTTTGAACGCCGTGTATCGGCAAAAAGAAGATAAAATATACTTGGCTAGAAAAGAGGTCCCAATGGCACATATTCTCATCTCATATCAGTGTTTAGTCGTGCAACAAGATTTTATAACCAGTCACACGCACACCACAGCAATCACGAAAGTTGCTTTTGTCCGTGGTGACTATTTGTTTTCAATTTTTATCGCAGATCGCTGGCGTTGATTTCGTGTATTTCACGCAGAAGAACACGCTGGATCGAAGACGTCGTGTGCTGAAAATCGAGGCCACCAATATTTCATTTTCAACGCGAATCGGCGTCCTCGAAACTTGTCACTACTATGTGAGCGTTGGTTTTTTTCTTTTTTTTCGCAGATTGTTTGACGTGAGAAAGATGAGGATCAGTACTGTTTTTCAACTGAATAATTTTTTCATATAAACGCGTTGATCAAATATATTTCGATCTTCTTTCAATTTCCCACAGCTTCAGCATGTAATCAAAAACGTTATTCTCAGTTCAGTTATTTTCACCTGAGCGAAATTTCATCCAGTATTCCTGTTAGTTGCGTGTGTTTTCATATAAACCAATTATGGGCGACAAAGGTGTCAGGTTTGCTGACTCAGCTGCTGACCAGTTTTTTGCTCGTTAACGCAAATCAAGGCAGAGTGAAATTGAAATTACAGTGATGTGGGAAATTGCAATGTAGCCCGTGATGTAGCGAGCCAAAGTGACTTCAATTATGCTAAAAGTTGCGATGTCCGTTGAAGATGTTTGTGTGTGAAAGCGGTTTTCAGGTTTTTCTCTGGTTTGCTCTTTGTGTTGTACTGTGGGGTTGCCGAGGCAGTAATTTGAGTAGTCAAAGCTGCCGGTTTTAATGCGTCATTTTCCGTTGTTTTTATGGTCACATATGTGCAAGAGTGTGTTGACGCGTTGAACGTTCTGCTTTGTTGTGCGACTGAGAGGTGATGCGATTCAGTGACATCGCTTTGTTATCCAGGGTTGTTTTGAAAAAAATGGAAGTTTTCTACCCGGAAAAAGGTGACCATTTTTTGATCCGTGTTTGAGTTTTCCGCTGGTTCCAATCATGTCGCTTATTTTGATTGTGTGTAAACACTAAACTAGTGCATGCACCGAAGCAGACGCTACAGTACACTTTCAAAAAATCTGCATCGTATTTCATTCCAACAGTGCTCCAGGCGTCTAGTACCACGCCCACTCTCTAAAACATTGCGTTTCAATCCTATCAGCAGCGCAGATTTTCGTATTATTTCGGGAACGGTAATAACGGCTCAATGCCTCATCAATATCAAAATGACATAACTTCGAATTTGAAAACGGGTTGCCAGGAATTTTTATTTCAGCTTCACGCTGGAACACGTGTCCCGGAATTTTCGATGCGCGTTTATCACATGGTTTAGTGATCATATGAAATCGCAAAAATTTAACGCATGCACTTTGGCCAGTACCACCAGAAGCAGACACGATACAGGCGGTGCTGCATGTCGCATGCGATACAGGCTGTTTCGGGTGCTCTGAACACACGCAGTGGTGCGCTGTGCTGCACTGTTATCATTGTCGATTATTATTCCATAGATATTTGGGTATGCTGCTGACGTCGGTGAAGCTTGAGACGCCCACCACGCACTTGTTTATTTATTAATGTGTTTGCTTCTCGAGCGTCAATGCTGTTGCGTTTGCAATTGAAACTTCTGAACAGTGCGCCCGTTACGGTTACTGGTTAAGGCGCGTTTAGCAATTAGTTTTTCTTACGTACGCACGGAACGCACGTCGTTCTAAATGCGGGGCGCAAAACAGTCGTTTCGTTTACGCCACACGACAAAACTGAAAACTGCGCACCGCATTTAGAACGACTGAAGTGTCGTGCATACATACGGAAAACTAATTCGCGTGGGCAAAAAGTTGTGTGGTATGTCCGAACGTGCGGACGGACAAGCTTGCGTACGGGAATTAGAAAACGTGTAGCATCCGTCATACGACTGTCGTTCTAAATGCCGTGACCAAAAATAGTCCGTTCTGTTGCGGACAAAAATGCAAATGTCTGCCCTAGCAAATTTGAAAACGGGAATTGACAAATTTTATTTTTTAGTGGTCATCTCCCTTGCATTTCCTCCCCTTCCCCTACCCTCTTCCCCATTTTGCATTCAGTTTGTCGTCGCATTTTTATCACATGTGTTCTCAAGAAGCGCATGTAAAAATCTAAATTCTTTCAGTTTTGGTATATACAAACTGAATTTGAACAAATTTTGATTTGGATCTTTCAAAAATGGAAAATGCTGACCCAAAATCTCCGCCGACGCCGATCAGTTCGCTCGACGAAGCGCAGGTGACAGAGAAGCTGTTTTGCTTTTTTGGAGCCAGCAGCCCCCTTCTCCGAAACCAGCAAGCAAACAAACAAACAAACAAACAAACAAACAAACAAACAAACAAACAAACAAACAAACAAAAACAAACAAACAAACAAACAAACGAACAAACAAACAAACAACGAAAAACAACAGTTTCCAGTAGATTTCAGTTTTCTTTCTTTTCAAAACAGGCAAGTAGACCCACCAAATAAAACTGAGCATTTTTCCCCTTGCCGCAACATCTAAAATACCTTGATTTTCAACTTAAAATTAACAGACACTGGAAAATATGAACTTTTCCGCACATCCGTCGAACGACTTTTTGCTGCCAGCAGCAAAAAGTCGTCGGACAGTCGTGCGCAAGAAATTCTAATTCGCGTGCGCATTTGTCTTTTTACGCACGGACAAACAGTCGTTCTAAATCCCGTGCGCAAAACAGTCGTGTCGGATACACGTAAGTCACACGCACGAAATTCTAATTCGCGTGGGCACAAGGTTTTTTGCGTGCGCACGGACAACGTTCTAAATCATGTGCGCAAAACAGTCGTTACGTGCGAACGACAGTCATGCGTACGAAATTCTAATTCGCGTAGCCATTTTTTAAGTTCTGTCTCCGTGCGTACGCACGAAAATCTAATTGCTAAACGCGCCTTTATGAGAAGCGAGCACACGCGTTGTTTTCAGCATGCAGCACGTGTTCAGTGACTTCGTATGGAGCTTGATGTGTGCACGGGTGTCTTTTGAACACCGGTCACTCACCAGCATTCTTTCTTGCTATGCAGCACTTTTCTTGAATTGTAATCTTTTCAACGGTGTCTTCTTGAAAATTTCAACGATGGTTATGTTTCATTTTCAACTAAAATGCGAACAGCCAGCACCTATTCGTCGACTTGTCTGTAGACTTGTTCATTTTTCACCATGAACTGCGCGTTTCGTTTGCGTGAGAGTGAGTGCTGCATCGATTAATACGATTGCCACCAAGTTTGCGTGTTGTTGTTGTTATTGATGTTAGTGCAAGGTTTGGTTGAAACTGCAGAAAAAATGGTTCTCGTTTTTTTCTGGACGAAGAGGGACAAAAATGCGGGATAGATAGATGCCGTTTCGTGGTTGTTATTGGAGATTTTTTCAAAGGTTGATTATCTCGTCCGGGAAAATGGAACTGATGACTGTTATTGAATTTTGCATGCAATGCGACGACAGCCGGTGCTAATTAAAATTATCCAAGTACCCAGAATAGAAAACTGATAGGCTTGCTTTAATTGTCCAATTTTCACATGTAAGGGAAAGTCTCCAAAAGTCCCCTAATTATAAAATGGCCTTAGAAATTACTTGTATTCAGGACAACATTGTTCGTAAAGCCAGCTGTTATTCTCTTTTTTTGTCACGTTACCAAGGCTCTCAAGACGAGTAACGAGTTTTTTTTGCATTCTAAGTGGCTTCAGCGTTGTTTCTCCAGTGCCATTTTTGCTTTCGAAGCTTATTTTCTCTGTGCATTTGAAATTTCCATCCAGACTTGGGCGGGCCAAAATGGAGTTGTTTTGAAGAATAAGGGGACAGTTTTTTTGGTTTTTTGACTTTTATATGGTCACTTTTTGAACTCTCAAGGAAGTTTCGTGAGACGTCAATGTGTTGTTTTTGTTATGCTTTGTTCCAGTCTGTGTGTGACAGCGAAAGTAATTCCCCAATGAACACTTTACTGTTGACAACTTCTGTTCCGGTCCGGATAGTACTGCGCAATGAAAACACGGTAAGGCGTAAAAAACTGCCGCAAAAAACCGGGGGAAAGCCAATAAAAACTAAAATGTCACAGTCGACAGACGATTTTCGTGGCATATTGCGTGAGATAACCAGATGCTGTTGTTTGTGCTGTGGGTAGACACGCTGCTTTCAAGTCGTTTCAGCTGTTCACAGTGTGTTGTTTATACTTCCGAAGACTTTTTTCTGATCTGGTGGTCGTTTCATGTGGCCATTGTATGTTTCGCTATGTTTGGTTGTTTTTATTTATTTGTTCTGTTACTTGCTGGGTGTTCGACTGATAGAAGAGTAAACGGGGCCCCCGGTGCAGCAGGCGTCTGGTTGCTGCGGTTTGAGCTGAGCTAACGGTTTTTTACCGGTTTCGCTCAGAATGTATGAAACTGCTGGGGTGGTGTTCAGTGTTCGCTTCTTGATACAACCATGTTATCAACTCCAGCACACGTTTGGTACCATTTCCGTACTGGCGTCTTGATGCAAAATATGAATCAAACACTCACAACTGAAATAATTCACGTGAAGAAACCGTGCAAAATAGAACACAGTGTACCACACACCTGAATAACAAAACGTACGCAACGATCGCATGATACAGCCAATCAGAAAAGTGTCATTTTCCATTCGGCACGTGCCGCCAATAATGCATGGTTAGTGCCAGCACCATCCATTACGAACACTTTTTTTTCGTCATGAGGCCTTTCGATCAGCGGCAACGTGACGCCTTATTGAGGAAGCAATATTATGTCGCCATGTCTTGTCGTGTCGTGTGCTCGTGCAAATGTGTCTTTTTATGACTTGACCGGAGCCACCTCGAGACACTCTTGAACACGAAAAATCCGGATTCAAACCAGTATTTGGTCGTGGTGGGGGGGGGGGGCGCATGGAAAAGCTTTTTTTGAGACACTGCTTCTGCGTGAGCAGTAAAGTTTGATGCTGTTTATTATTGGGTTGAATCGGACTAATTTTTTGTTTGTTTTTCGAGCAATATAATAATCCAAATGTGCGATAACGGTGAACTGTGTTTTTAGTTTTGTCAACAATAGTAGCACATATAGCAACCGGATAGCTTGTTTTTGTCAACATTTTGTTGGTTCAGGGTTGGCTGGTAGGTTTTGAATGATTGTTCAGGGGAGCGCCAGTAACTATTTTTTCATAAATGTAACTAACTTTTTTACTCCCGTCCCGACCAACTCTGGTTCTCTCTCACATCCGTTTTTAAATTGGTCGGAATTTATAAAAAAAGAAAAATGTTTTTGTACAGTCTAACTCAACAGCATATCTATCTATCTAGATAGCTGACTGGTTGATGCATGCATTCTGTGCATGGAATGCTGTGGAGGCGGAGTTTGGTTTGCACAGAATGCATGCATCACGTGATCACCAACCAATCAACTGGTTGGATATGTTGTAGAGTTAGACTGTAGATAGGGGCGATAATCATCCACGAAAGAGTGGAAAAGCGATTTGTAACATCCCCGACAAAGGTTACTTGCCTGCCGCTATAATAACGATAAAGGTTACTGCAAATTGTGCATTGCTGAGCATTCTATGAAATGATTTAACTGAAACGGATTGCACTAAAGGTCAGAAAAATGCCATAACGGTGTTCAATGTTCATTCGGACACTCAGACCGGAAAAGTAATCTAGTTTCATGACTTTAAAAGGGAGTTTCACAATGGCGTGTCGCAGAAATGTTACGTTTGCTTGGATGACTCCATGACTAGTGTGCGTGGGACAGAGGCACGGATGCGCGCAGGAGGGTTATTTTGAAATAATGAGAGAATGCGAGATGACAGAAATTTGTAACGAAGAAACGCGTGGGGATGTTATCAGAGCCGGAAACACGTTCCATCACGACTGGGAACTTGTTTCCCTGTGCTGTTTTCTGATACTAGGAGGTGCGAAACAAAACACAACATGTGAACCTGCGAAACAAAAAGGACAATCTTGAACGAACTAGAAACCATTGGAATCGAAGGATGCGATGCGATGAACTAAAGCAGTTTTGACTTGACAAATGCAACATTTTCGCCACTTTTCAATTCTATATTCCAGGTACACCCCGAAAATCCCGAGTGGACATGCTTTGAGCAAAACGCGCAGCTGGATGTGAAGTCGTTTTTCGGCTTTGAAGCGACTGTTGAAAAGCTAGCTGTCCGACAATATGCAGCTAATATTCAAAAGGTATCAAAGTACTGTTGTTGGTGTTTGTTCGTTGAAATATAAGCTAAACGCCAGCACGGCCACAGCTGCATCGGTAGTATTATGTGCGTGCTTTCAGGGCACACAATATGTAGCTTCATCAACCAGTCATTTGATGTTGATGTCACTGTTGGTTTCTAAGCATTCTAATCACCTCAACAATTTGTTCTTTTTTGTCAATTGGCTTCATTACCGCAGAATGGTGTTGTGTTGCACCCATGTGGCGTGAACTGCCAAAGTTGTAGCCGACTGCAAGTGTTTATAATTGGCTGGGCTGACGCTGGTGCACGTGTGCACATCTAGCGCTCAGTGCAATTTGTCGCCACTCTACTGACTCATACCACCAATACGAAAGTGTGCACGTCGCAGGGCAAGGAGATCATGGAGCATTTCATCGAGCAACTACTGGACAGCGGCGTCACCTACATTGCGCCGTACGAGGAGCCGCGCGAGGAGGTCAGCAGTCCGGCTGACTCGGCCATCGACATGGCGCCGGAGGAAAAGTGAGCTCCATTGCAAACAGTTGAACACTTTATACGTCAGTTTTTGCTTTGTGGGCTGCGGACTGACACCGCGAGGGCTGGACACTGTTTTTTGCGGTTTCGCCCAAAGTTGAACAGTTTGACCAAAGCGAATCAACCAATCGACCAGGTGGCGAGGAACACGCCCGCAAACGGGGTTCTTGCTGCCAAATCCAACTCGGCGATCCTGTTTTCTGTTTTTTCATTCAAACGTTGAGTGAGCGAACGCTCGCTCGATCTTGCGAGAAAGTGACAGCTTTATCTTACTTACTTTGACGTATTATCTTTTCTTTAAGACATGCGACTCATTGCGGTTGTGGGCGTGAAAGGAAACTAGTTTCAATCTGTCTGTGGTAATTCAGAATAGCCTAAGTGACCCGGCCCTTATTTAGGGGTCTCGGTCCCTCGGATCACTGCCAATTTTGAATTCCCGCGTCATGCATGAGACTGCTTACCTGTCTGTACTTATCTGTGCGCGCATTGAGACGCGGGACCAAAATAAAAGATATTACACAACACATACACTGCATACGCACACAGTGACACTGTTTTTCAGAGAAGACACGGACGACACGGGCAGTGGTCGTGGTGGCGGCGACGTGCACGCAGCAGACCAGCAGCAGCAACAGCGAAAACAGTCGACACTCGCGAATCGGCGTGCGTCTGCGGCCGGCAATAAAACGACAAAGGAGACGGAGAAGGAGCCGCTGGAGGCGACGACGACCAAACAGACGTCCGCCAGAGGAGGCATGAGAGACGCCCGATCCGGCACGGTGATCAAGCGACAGCCGACCTTGGAGGACGATGGTGAGCAGTACGAGCGTTAGTTGACGGGGCGCTTTGCGCGGGCAGTTTTTTGGTTGATTTTGGATCGACTTCACTTGAGATCTGAACGGTTTTTTTCGGGTGTGGTTTTCGCTTGTGGTTTTTTCGGTATTTTTCTTTTGATCTTTCGTCGTTTCCAAATAGTATGCTAAGCGGAGACGAAAAGCAAAACAGCGTTTGTTCTATGACATCAGGCGACGTCCGTTTGGAGGAGCAATACATTCAACGTTTCCTCGGCACCCTGACGCCACTGGAGGAGAGCCGACTGTGCGAGCTCAAGTACTCGCTGCAGGATATGCATCGCGGAAAAGTGAGCTCTTTGCCGTTCGATAGGTTTTAGTTTGTTTTCGCACCTTTTTCTGCTTACTTTTCATGTTTTTTTAATCTAACTCGCATCATAATGGTGCGAGACCAATTGTGGCATCTTAACGCCGATTGCACGAAAAAGTGGGGGGGTTTTGTATGGAAGTGCCGGGCCATGGAATCATATTCCAACTAAGGGTAGGGGGTTGTACAACTCAACAAAGCGCTTCATTTTCACTTAGCAACCATACCCTAATTCCCCCTATTTGCAGCACTTTTAGGGCTTATAAGTCAAAAAACCCTCGATTTTTTTCCATTTTTCGCAAAGTATACCATTTTCAACCAGCATTTTCAACATTGGTGCAAACAAGCTAGGGCTTGAAATAGTGTGCGTTTTAAAGATCTCGCGGAGCTCTTTCACTTACACGTACACTACATAAAGGGACTTTTTCCTATTTTTCGTGGTAAGCTTCGCAAAATTACTTTTTTTGAAAAATTTTGCTATTTTTTGTAAAACATGTTTTTGAGCTCATAAACACATTTTTTGATTTTAATTTTTAGTTCTACAGGGGGGTTTTCGGGGTCGCTGAATTTGAATCTAAACTTAGATTTTTGCCCCGGGCATTTTTTTGCCTCTAAATTGGGCAAAAACATGTTTTTTTTGCGTTTTTCAGTGTTTTTTGTTTTAAGCGCCATTCATGGAGGTTGAAGCGCGCTGAAGCGCGCTGACGCGCTTCACTTTGCTACACATTCACGAAGCAAAAAAACAGCGCGCTTCAGCGTGCGTCAGCGCGCTTCAGTTTTGGAGCACATGCGCATTCACGGACGCGCGCGCTGAAGCGCGCTGAAGCGCGCTGACCAGCTTCATCGTGAATGAAGAAATGAAGCTGCGTCAGCCGCTGCGGCTTTTTTAGGTTTTTTGCCCATTCACGAACGCGCGCGCTGAAGCGCGCTGACGCGCGCTGAAGTGCGCTATCATGAATGATGAAATGAAGCTGCGTCAGCCGCTGCGGCATTTGATGTCCGGACATCAAATTTGTGTGTGCAAAATCGCTGATTGTTGCTGTCAGTGACAATCTTTCACAAATGTTGCAAGACTTTTTTGTTAAATCATTTAGTACTTTTCTGACAGATTCTGAACAGTATTGTATAGCGTAATTAGTCTCAAAATAAGTGTGACAGTGAGAATACGAATACTCAACAAAGCAGAAAAGTAGTGCAAGAAATTTATGTGAAATTTATGTGAACTGTACCCGTGCAACGGTGTGGGGTACTTATTTGCGCAGCCCTTAAAACCGGTGTGCAGCCCGCAAGAACAAGCTTTGCTAGCTTTGCTTCATTACACCGGCTGCCTTGCAAACTGCAAAAAGGGCCAAATTCATTCAGAATGCTTTTTTGTACTTGGGTTGGCTTGTGGCCACGCATAAATGCGTAAAAACGATGTTATACGGTTTGGCGTGAAACCTTTTTCCTTTTTTAGCGTTGCCACGGTGTAGAGCATTGCAAAAAAAAAATTCATCAACGGCAGCACATGATTAGTGAATGTTGCACAAATCAAAAGATCAAAACATTCACTGAAACGGCAAAAACAACGAATCGAAGCGGTATAGTGTGTACTAAACAGCACGTACGGAGACAACACAGACAACAGCACAAAACGATAAAACTGAACGACATTTAATGAACAAACACCTAGAGAGGTTCCCACCCGTCAACTACTATAGTGCAGTGGTAACATGTTGTGCCTGTCAGCACAGAGGCCAAAGTTCGAAACCCGTCTTAGCCCAGTTGTTTTTATCGTTTTTATCTGTTGGTTTCTTTCACAAACGCAGCACAATAAAACTTACTGTATTCCTCAATTAATTTAATTTTACCACAATTAAATTGTAATGTAGTGCCTCAGTTCTTTTCGTTTAAGCTAAAACTTCCAATCCAACGAACTTCAACGTAGAAAGTTTATTAACACTGATCGCAACGTTGCAACACAATGACAAGAATGAAAAGTAAATTCTCTCTGATCACAAAATGCGCTCGCCTTATATAGTGCCCGCTGAGGTCCTGACGAATTCTAACGACTTTATGTTATGTCTACAGTTGTTTACAGTTCAATTCACTTTTGGAGTTTTCTCTCCTATGCTTAACACTGGATGTCATACATTCCATTTCCTAAAATAACTTTTCATTTGCGTCATCATTTCTTTGTGACGTCAATCACAGCTTTCGCAATTCATTCGTCATAATTTCTTAATCTCACGTCAATAATCGGCTTAACAACGTGTCAGGAACCGTAGCTTAACAGCTTGGGCCACTACAGACGAGGATATATCAACAGCACAATGACATGCAAGCAAAACAAAAGTAATGTAAACCAAAATGCATATAAGACCAAAGAATTACACCGCATATTAAGTTTGTTACTGTGACATAAAAGAACGTCTCAAGTTATATTTCAATGTTAAAATTCATTAATCACGTCTTCTCAAATTATACTGATGTGTTGGTGTTTGACAGACTCGGAATTGATTTGGTAGGTCCAATAACATTGAGTTCAGAGGTTATCGACACATTTTAGTTGCAGTTGACGCTTTGACAAAATACTGCATAACGGTTTCTTTGCAGAGCTTAACGGCAGAGGAAACGGCCAAAGCGTTGGTAGAGAAAATATTTTGCATATTTGGATTACCATCACAATTATTATCAGACCGAGGTACTAATTTTTGTTCAGAATTAATGAAAGAAGTTTGCCGACTTGGGCAAATTGAACATCTAAAAACGGTGAGTTTCAGACCGTCTACGAATAGATTGACCGAAAGAACAAACGGTACAGTGGTGAGAGCATTGTCTTTTTATGTTTCAAGTCAACAAACAGACTGGCCGGAAGCTCTCCCATACGTTACGTTTGCTTACAATACGAGTGTTCATGAAACCACAGGATTTTCGCCAATGCGTTTGTTATTTGGGTATGAACCTCGAATGTTCATAGACACGGCATTTCAGTACAAATATAATCCATATTTGGTAGACGTTGAAAGTTACAGTATTGAGTTGCCACGCAGGTTGACAGAAGCCTGGAGATTTGCGCAAGGTAATTGGCACACGCAGCAACAAAAGATGAAGTATTTAAATGACAAAAAGGTGCATGGACCTATATTCCAGCCAGGTGATATGTGCTATTTAAAAATTTTCGCCCAACCTCTACATAAAACACGAAAATTGCTACCAAAATTTGAAGGTCCATACACCATCATAAAGGTTGATATGCCGAACCTTTGGCTCGACATTGGCAAATCTGAGCCAAAGATTGTACATTATGAACAAGTAAAACCGTGATTAGACCGTTATAATGGCAACAAAATGGACGTATCGATAACGACGAACAACGAGAACAGGCCAACAACGACGACAAAAGAAAAGATGGACAAACAACAGCGAACAACAAAAACACCAACACATCAGTATAATTTGAGAACACGTGATTGATGAATTTTAACATTGAAATATAACTTTCCTTTATGTCACAGTAACAAATTTAATATGCGGTGTAATTCTTTGGTCTTATATGCATTTTGGTTTGCATTACTTTTGTTTTGCTTGAGTGTCATTGTGCTGTTGATATATCCTCGTCTGTAGTGGCCCAAGCTGTTAAGCTACGGTTCCTGACACGTTGTTAAGCCGATTGATTTGGGACAATCAATCTCCGGAAAAGGGGGATGTGACAGACCCACAAAACCCAGAAAGAACTAGAAGCTTAGAGAAGCTTATGAAATACTGACGTGAGATTAAGAAATTATGACGAATGAATTGCGAAAGCTGTGATTGACGTCACAAAAAAATGATGACGCAAATGAAAAGTTATTTTAGGAAATGGAATGTATGACATCCAGTGTTAAGCATAGGAGAGAAAACTCCAAAAGTGAATTGAACTGTAAACAACTGTAGACATAACATAAAGTCGTTAGAATACGTCAGGACCTCAGCGGGCACTATATAAGGCGAGCGCATTTTGTGATCAGAGAGAATTTTACTTTTCATTCTTGTCATTGTGTTGCAACGTTGCGATCAGTGTTAATAAACTTTCTACGTTGAAGTTCGTTGGACTGGAAGTTTTAGCTTAAACGAAAAGAACTGAGGCACTACATTACAATTGCGTGGCCGACAAACATACCAAAGTACCTAAAAAGTAAAAATCTATTTTAATATTATCTTTTATTTTGGTCTAAACAGTTTCACGCATGACGCGGGATGTCAAAATTGGTACGGAATGGCCGAGCAAACATGGCAGCTTTTCTCAGGGCGCAAGGAGCGCGCGAAATTTGAAAGGAAGAAAAACGACGTTCAGAAACACAACTGTGTGTCAAATTTGACGTGTTTTTAAGCTAATAATTGAGTCTTCGCGCTATTCTGCTCATTCTTTCTTCCTGGCACACGTGATTGGGAGATGGCTCTGCATTCTTGAAAAAGACAACTCCTAGTCTGCGACGAATCCCGCCTTGATGGATATCACAAGGAGTGCCCTATTTACTCAATCATATTGTAGAGTAGAATCATCTATGGCCCTGTCGGGCTATTTGTACTTGTCACATAAAATTCCCTTCACATAGAAACTATTGTGGATTTATTCAAACGTGTCCTGACTAAAATGACGCCATTTGCTTTAAAAACGCCCGTTTGTCAAAGTAGGCAGTAAAATGTTAGTTTTTGGTGTGACTGATTCGACATTCACCATTTGTTTGCAGGAAGAAACAGTTAAACGGAAAGTCTGGTTTGCTGTGAACGGCAAGCGCATGTTTAGCGGCACATGGCGTCATTTCAGTGGGACACGTTTAAAAAAATAGGTCATATAGTTTCCCTTCACGTCTGCTTATGCACTTTTGCCAAACAGAATGTAGCTAAGGTCAACAGAACACCACGCCACGACAACGAGGATAACGGCTGCGAGCCAGCTACCACTACCATTTGGTCGTCATTCAGCTAGTTAGGAAGGTTAGTTAGGTCGCCGGTTTTGTGTCCGGGGGCGGAGACAATGTTGGAAAGGTTTGAAATGCGAGTTTTGTCAATGAAGACCAGAGTTCTTTCGGATGTTGAATTGAGTGGTTGCCGCATTTGACGTCTGAAACGTTTGAAGCGGTGCTTCGGTAACCGATCTTTTGCATCGGAGGTTTGTCTCTTCAATACTTCGAAACGTTGACGGTGTACCGTGATGGGCCTCTGGTGGTTTTTTATGTCATGTCTTCTGATTACCTAGACCATAGAATCTTTCAATCACCGGTCGCAATAAATATAGATTGTATTCAATACCAATTTTTAATTACCGTTTGTACAAAACACACATCCACACGCAATAGGTACTTGGTCAACTTTGCCACTAGAAAGGGGCCGCATCTTTGCCACTGGTATATAACTGCTAATAATGGCAACTTTGCCACTACAGGGTGTTGAAATTTACAGCACTGAAATAAATTGTTTGTAAGAATAAATGAAATGTCGAATTGGTAAATAGAAATAGGACGAAGGTCCCACTCACACCTGCGCTGATTTCAGAGCTACTTAAAGCCTGTGTGTTTCGGGTGTTTTTTCCTTGATAAAAGGCTTGCGAAGCCTTAGGTAACCTACAGAAGTCGGTTGCCAATACAAGTGAATTAGGCAATAACAAAACAACGTCGCACAACTGAGTGATGAAGATGTTCAGTGGGTGTCCTAAGGCTTCTCGATCTTAATTGGAGTCATGTCGTGTAAGAACGTGTCAACAAGTTTGCCTAACACTGACAGTGACTGCTCGTTACGATCAGTGAATCTAGATTTGTTTGCTACATAATATGACAACATCTGACTGCAAGTAAATCGAATGAAAATAAATACAAAACCATTTATTTCAGTGTTCTTTAATGCGGGTGTCAGAAATAGCAGAATTGCGTGAAAGCAACAAACACCCTGTAGTGGCAAAGTTGCGGCTGCATCTTATAACGTGCATTGTTTGTGGCAAAGTTGCATGCATGCAGGCACAATTACCAGCAGTTATACCAGTGGCAAAGATGCGGCTTTTTTAGTGGCAAAGTTGACACACAATCCACGCAATACAGCACAAAACGACAAAACTAGCGTACAATGTACACCGCAACGATATGAATGACATTGCTAATGAATGTGTATTCAATATGTGTGCTAGCTAGCACGGAATCACTTTTCCTCGGAACCTGTCATTTGCAAAAAAATAGTAACAGGACGAACAGAGACCCCATGGGTACCATATTCATATTTGCCGGGAAAAAAACCACTAAGCCGGCAGTTACAAAAACGGCTGTGTTAAAACGCGTTTACCATACCTACATTTTTATACAAAAGTGTTTTTCAGAACACCCTTTTTCAGCGAATTACGACTTCACTGCCCCCCCCCCCCCGCCGACTTCTTCCTGGTCATCATCATCACGGCGCCCTCATGCTCGAACGCGTATAACTGACGGTCGACGTCGAGATGCGCGTGTCGCATCGCCTCCTTGATCATGTCGACCGTCAGGTACAGCAACGAGAACCGATCCTCGCGTCCGTACTCGTAGACGGTGTCCTCGAGCACGGAGCCGAACACGAAATAGCCGTTCGGTTTCAACAGTCTCACGACGTTACGCATCGCCCGCTTGTACTGCGCGTAGTCGGTCGACGCCGACTCGAGACAGAAGATCGCCGTCACAATGTCGAACTGGTGGTCGAGATTGTCGACGTCGTTGATGTTGTTGATGTTGTTGTTGATGTTATTGTTGTTGGTGTTGTTCCTGTTATTGTCATTGTTGATGTTATTGTTGTTGGTGTTGTTCCTGTTATTGTCATTGTTCATGTTATTGTTACTGTTGTTGTTGTTGTTGTTGTTGTTGTTGTTGTTGTTGTTGTTGTTGTTGTTGTTGTTGTTGTTGTTGTTGTTGTTGTTGTTGTTGTTGTTGTTGTTGTTGTTGTTGTTGTTGTTGTTGTTGTTGTTGTTGTTGTTGTTGTTGTTGTTGTTGTTGTTGTTGTTGTTGTTGTTGTTGTTGTTGTTGTTGTTGTTGTTGTTGTTGTTGTTGTTGTTGTTGTTGTTGTTGTTGTCATTGTTGTTCTGATTTTCGTCGTTGTTGTCGAACTCGTCAGATCGCTCCAGAACGTGCGGCCGATGGACGTCGCAGAACCAAACGGCCCGCGTTTTCGAGCGCGCTTGCTGGAAACGTGGGTCGGGGTTTTTTTGTTAAATGAAAGAGGCATGTCCTCTGAAGGTGGATGTAAAATAGAGAAAGTCAGTCAGAGTCGAGTGTCAGTCTTAACAAAAGAAGTGGACGTTTACTGAGGAAGGATCAGAGGGGTGGTGGCATGAAGTCTGCTGTATACCACTGAGAATAGTTTGCTCAACATTTTGCTGAACAACCACTGACTGAGCATAAGCTTAAGCCTAAGTTTAAGCCTAAGCCTGAGCCTCAGCCTAAGCTGAAGCCCAAGCTCAAGCCTAAACCTAAGCCTAAACCTTAACCTCAGCCTAAGCCTAAGCCTGAGTCCAGTCCAAGCCTATGCCTGGACGTAAACATACGCTTAAGCCTAAGCCAAAGCCCAAGCCCAAGCCTAAACCAAAGCCTAAGCCTAAGCCTGTATTCTTGGCGAATTCTTTTTTGATGTACAGCAGTCGCTTGATCTAGCAAGAGCTTCTTACACTTACACTTTCACGCGCTAAGCAAGCTGCGTGTTTACCGGTCGTTGGCTGAAAAAGACGTTTTTCGTCAGCGATGTTGCACTTTTTTGGTGCAAGCATTCGGAAATGTAGGCTTAAATTTATTAACTACTCAATTAAAATCGTTGCTACATGTAGCACCAACCAACAACCACTGGGGGTTGTGGTTTCAAGAAATTGAGTCAATAACAGTCAAACAGCTGTGAAAACGGTCAATTTACCAGTCAACTATCAATCAGCAGTAACAACATGAAAGCGCAAAGACAATTGAACACATCGACTGTGTGGTCAACAGTTTTGGTTGTTTTAATACTTCAGTCAACACTTCAATCAACCAGACCGGCTCATTCATAGAGAACCCCGAAGAAAACGCGTTTTGCACTGTGACCTTACACTACAATACTAATTCTTTCCATAAAAGCTTCCTCCAAAAAAACGTGTCACGCAAAAGATGGAAAAAACAATTGGGCTTGAGGTATCAGATACTATCGGTGCTTTCGGTCAAATATAGCGCGCGCAGCCCGTATACCATTCTTTTTCGGCTTCAACAAACATTCATCCACTCCTAAATTACAAAAAAACCCACCACCCCCACCGGCAAACCTCAATCATCCCGGCCATCTCGTCGTCGCAGCAGATCGCCTCCATCGACGCGATCGATCGCGTGATCGGCATCCAGTCGAACGTCGACTCACCATTGCGCCATCGGTGCAGTTCGGCACGACTTCGCTGCGTGAAATCCGACAAGTGAATCTCGTTCACCTCGTTGCGAAACAGTAACGCCACGTAGATTGTGGGACCGGAGCCGACATCGAGCAGTCTTCCGGTGCGCCGTCTCCAGTCGCGATCCGCCATACGCGGGATGAAGTTCGCGATCGTGAATAGCGGCGTTTTCATGCCCGCTTCCGTTGCTCGCTTCGAGTAGAAGTGGTCGAGGTAGCGGCGAGGGTTGAACTGGAGGTCGTAGTCGGCCGGGTGGTGGATGATCGTGCCGTTTCGTATTGGTATATGGGCTGCGGTGGTTTCCGCCGTGTCCAGCGCTGTTTCGGACATGATTTTTGTTGGAATGAACTGTTTTTTTCGTTGAGTTTTTTTTCTTTCGGCTCTGGGTGCGCTCACATCTGAAGGGTCACTTTAGTCATCAATTCAACTGCACGATTTTCGATCCGGTTATTTATTTGTTTTTTTCTATTTCCATGAGATACGCACAACAGTCAGTTTACCTAATAATAAGTTCCGTCTTTATACAAGTTTGCAGAGGCGCCCGTTCGAAACACAGTGGAATAGATTTTTGAAAAAGCAAACTGACAACGACGATTCGAAAGCAACAACACAGATACAACACGATGTGATGGCAAGTTTATATGTGCACCAAACAAGAGACTGAGAGTGTGGTGTTTTGGTCCAGTCCGACATTTCACGGAATTACACGAAATGTTGATGTCAAAGAAGACAGTCACGCGGGGCCGGTTTTTCAGGCGCACATTTTCACACCCATAGCACTAGAAGCGGAGAATGTCACGGGTATGTGTATGTTTTTGACACATCTGGGTTGGGTTGGTACAATAAGTTCGCTCGCTTCCAATATAGGTGCAACACACTTTTTGCGCGAAACCGGCGCGCGCACGCGCAGAACCATAGGCACGCGCGCTGGTTGTTTTGGTGTGTGTGTCAGTGGGTTGGACTATTATGTCATCAATGTTATTGCAACATTTCAGAGAGCAAGAATATTTTCGAAGCAGCCATATCCAGAAAACTTCATCAGTAGTGTTGGTTGGTTGGTGGTGATGGTTGCACAACGACAGCTGCTGTATGTACACATCCGCACAACGCACATATCCGCAATTGGTACTTTTGTTCTCTATCACAGGAAATCGATTAGTGTACACATGTTGATTTTCGTCAACAGTTCCTTTTCTGCACCACCAAAAGGAAGACCTCCTCGCGTTCGACGTATTTGAAATTGGCTCCGCCTTCCGCACGCTGATTGGTCGGAAAGCCGGCCGCGTGTAGCGCGTCGTGCACGTGCCGACGACGGAGATAGTGGCATCGATAGCGACAGCCGTTCGTCCAATAGCTGCGCTCGTGCAGCACTCCGCCCAGCAGGAGCCAGCCGCTTGGACGGACAAGCGCGCCGACGTTTCGGACTGCTCTGAAAAAAGACTGTTCATACAGTAGAACTCTAAATTATAGGGAGTCAGCTGATTGGTTGGGAGTACGATATGCATGCTTTTGGGGCAGGCATTGCTGTATGGGGGCGGAGTTTGGTTTGCACAGAAAGCATGCATACCGTACGTTCAACAAATCAGCTGATTCCCTATAATTTAGAGTTCGACTGGACTCGCAATGATAATCCGCGGTTACATTCGTGGACATTGAAGAGTATAGCCAAGGGTGTCACACATGAATGGCGTGCAATGTTGTTGTCTCAGTTGCTTGTCTTGACTCCCCCCCCACGAAAATATCGAAATCGGTATAAGGAAATCTAGCATGACGCGGGAATTCAAAATTGGCAAAGTGATCCGAGTGCCCTAAATAAGCCCGAGTCACTTATAGGCTATTTTGAATTGCCCCATAAAGATTGAAACCACATAATTTCCGTGCAACATCTGCACACGCATCGAGGCTGAGAACCTAAAAAATCCATAATATCCCAATTTCTTCATCAGCGCCTTTGAACGACCTCATAATAATTGTTCATGCAGCCAATATCAACCGGAAATCAGCATAAACAACCAAATCATGCACAGAAACTCACTCGAAATACTGCTGTTTCGTCGTCGTCGCGTACTCCAGGCAGAAAACACTGGCGACCACGTCAAACTGCTCGGGCACCGTGACGCCGTCGTCGAGTTTGTGAACGCCGATTATTGCCGGAGATTTTAGGGCGTCACAGTCGAGGACACCGCGGATTTTCGCCCGAGTCTCCTTGATCAGGTCGTCGACTTCGAGATCGTTTGCCTCGATCAGGCGGACCCAGTTCAGGACGGCCGACCAGTCGAACGGGGCGCAGTCCGGTGTTGAGGTGTCGTTTTTCCACCATCGACAAATCTGGAGGTTGGAGTCGAAAAAACTTAGGATTTGGTGAATGTCAGTGTAGGGAAAAATGACCCGCTTCAAACGACGTGTAAAAAAGTTTGTCCAATGTCCAATAGTAGAAGTGGCTCCACACATGACGTTTCAGGCCACCTTCCGGGTCACTGACACACGTGGGACACCCAGGCGGACACATAAGAGGCCATAAGAGGACACATAATTGGACACGTTTGAAGAAGCAGACAATCAAGTTTTTGCGTGTTTACAACCACACGGTAGCATTTCCATATTTTACGTCTAGCCGTTGTCAACGAAACCACGAATTGCCACAAGACACGTCTTTCGTCTCGGCTACTTGTGTGCAATTTTTGCTCGTCTGTTCTCGTGGCAATCACAAGAAATAAAACAATAAAATCCCTTTTCGTTACTTCTTCCCGGTTGTCCGCGTTGAAATCGGCGAGAAAGACGCGCTCAAAATGACGCCGAAGTGCGGCGGCGACGTGCACCGTCGGCCCACAGCCAAAGTCGAGCAGTGCACCGCCGGGGTTTACGACGCCGATCCGTGCCGCCATCACCGGCAGAAAGAACACGATCGTGTTCATGGCGCCTTTGTTCGGAAGATTATGGGGATTTGAGAGAAATAACAATTTCAGAGTCAATCGAGACGACCGATCGAGCAGTGTTACGAACAGAACTGCAACATTTCGGCTTGATGTTCCCGTTTTCGAACGTTGAATAATAGTGTCTTCTTGTTCGGTCTACCGATATTGTGGCGGGTTGTGGCGCGAATTGTAAAATAACGCTATCACGTGACAAAACATCGTCAAAAAGCGGGAGCATGTAATTTTTCTATTAAAGAAATACATGACCGTCTACTGGGTACAAAAGAACGTCGTGCTGTGGACACAATGCTCTTATTTTACAGACACATTTCGGGAGCCATGGAAAACAAACTCTGAGTCTGCTTAGAAACGGCAATCCAAAAACGTTCACCAACCTTCGGCATCCGGTGCCAGATAAAAGTCGTTCAAATAGGCTCGCGCGTCAAACGTTGTCCGGTGATCAGACGGCTCGAATGTCGGCATTTTCGCAAAGTTCTCATCTTGTTCGCTTTCCGCAGTGTCATCGTGGTCGTCATTGTCCTCCGAGTCACTGTCACTGTAAGCGGGAGCTGGCTCTCTGCTCATAGCTTGATTCCCGTGCGGCTGCGTTGCTCTTTTCAACCACTACTAGCCTATTGACCCGAGCTTATGTGGCTTAATCAATGCCAAACCTTGGTGAAGTGGCATTGACTTAGAAAGAAAAAAACAGTAACGTTTACTGATAAATAACCCAGAAGTAAATTTACCTTGTGCTGACGTGAAGTCGCCTACAATACAATTTTTTTATTGTATTTAAATAAATAAAAAATGCGCAGTTTATGATTTTGCTATTTTTACCCGTTTACCTAAGCCAAGCCTTTTCTGTAAAGTGAAAATGCGAAGTTTATGATTTTGCTATTTTTACCCGTTCACCCTAAGTCAAGCCTTTTTGTAAGTTAAGTAAGATTGAATAAAAAATACAAAAATTAACGTTTTTTTCATTAAAAAATACCCGTTTTAAAAAGCTAATGCTTCTTTTACCCGATTACCCAACATAAGCCAAGCCTTTTTTCTAAAGTGAAAATGAATAGAAGAAACAAAAAAAGTGACGTTTATAATTTCGTTTTGCAGTCATTGCTTCTTTTTACCCGTTTACCCCAACATGACCCAAACATTTTGCAAAGTGAAAATGAATGGTAAATACCATTTCGACCCAATTAAAAAACTAACTTTTTTCAAAGACGGTTTTGTTACATCTTTCGCAGCCGCTCAAGTTTTGAGCAGCAACAATTGCCAGTTGCCCATCGTGCGTTACGTTGAAATTATCGCTCATAACCATGGAGTATCAATTTGAAAATGAAACATGGAGTATCAATTTCAATGAAATTTACTTGTTTTGAATCCAAAGTGCAACTTGCAATGCCGATGTCGATGTGCGTTTTGCAACCCGATTTCTAAAAACAAAAAGTTCAAACTTTTTTCAAAGACGGTTTTGTTACATCTTTCCCAGTCGATCATCAAGTTTTGATCAGCCACGCTTCCATTTGCCTATGCTGCGCTGAACTGTCTCTGTTGTCCAAAGAGTATCATGATGACTCCAGCTATGAAGAGCGACGTTTTGAGAAAACAATCTCAACTGGCATTAATAAAAAATAGGTTAAGGAAATTGAGATGGAGTTTTCTTAAATAGCAAAAATGAGCGCCAATTCAAATTGCACAAAAGTGCCACACACGCACAGACACTTTGTAAATTTAATAATATAGATAGATTATAAATTGTGCGCGATGACGCTCGCTGAATGGTTGCTTTTGAAGTCGCGGCTCACTGATTCGTCCCACAGGGCGGGATGATGTGGCCAATCAGAATGGCCGGACTCAAGTTTTCCTTAATGTTTTTAAACTTGCATACTTTGGATTTTTTGACCAGAAGATTCAGCAAATGAATACAATAACGTTCATATAAAAAATCATTGTTTGTTTGCATAACTTTCAGTTAATTTTTTTGTACGAAACGGGCGTTAGAACATTGTTCATTTTTTCAGCATCATTTGAAGGTCCAGAGAAAAGCTGGTTTTTACTTGAAATTGCAGTGGGTTGAGGTACATGTATATTCTACTGCGTCTGACCCAGTGTTTAGTAGCAGACGACTTTTTCGGTGCATCATTTCGTTTGTGCGTTTGGTTTGTGAAGTTTTATTTCGTTGGTTATTTCGGCTATGCCACAGATGACAACTATTCTGCGTTCGAATTTAGGCTCGAGGGTTTTAGAGTTTACTGCACGTAAAAGAACATTGCGCTGACAAGCCATATATTGCGGTTTTTGGGCCGGTATAATCTTGCTTGAGTGAGCGCAAAGTTTTTACTAAAACAAGTATATACAACAAATTCCAAGTTCGTTCTGATACTATACATTCAATACATTCTGATTGATTAATCTGTCTGATTGGAGTTTGCACTAAATCTGAAATTTAGTTAAAAAACGTCGCGATATTTTCTCCACCGCTCGTTCATTCTATTTCATTTGAAAATCTTATTCTGATATTCATAAAGTATTATCAGAGTTAGCACCAGCAAGCTGGACCATTTGAGAAACTACCAAACAAATGTTTTTCTGACAACAAACTAACAAACTAACAAAAGCAAAACGAGGGAATAAAAAATGAAAGTTTGAAAATCACATTGGTGTGGCATCGCTCAGCCCCAGGTGACTAGACTGAAGTAGTTGCATGTCACTTCAGTTATCTATTTCACAGCGCATTAATCTACGTATTGTGTGGATGGATAGAAAAGCAGGACGAAAAGCATACCGTTTCAAAAAATGAAGCTACAAGATACATAACTGAAATGTGATATAAAGTGCACCATTTTATAACACATAACAGGGGATTGGTGCTTCGTGAAATAGGTTAACTGAAATGACATGCAATTTAGTGACTGCAAAACACAAGCACTAGAGAATACCGCAGCTAAGGCCGCAAAGTTTCAGTTACAAGAATAAGACAAATGAGCAGAATATAAAGTGAAATGTCCAAATTGCAACAATAACAAAGTCATGGCTCCAAAAAAAACTGCTTCAATGTGAACACAGCCTAATAAAACTAACAAGGTATGAATAATACCGTCAAAGCAGAATAACAGCAAGTTAACTAGCGCCGAAATGTACCTGAGTTGGCGACCAAAAACTCGGATAAAATGGCCCAATCACAAAAAGCACTTCTGTCCAAACTAGAGACGTTGCGGGCCATACTTTCGCTTGCCGGTCGGCCTGGGGCCTTTTAGGGGTTTGTGGACCGGGCCTGCGGGACTGAAAAAACCAAGAAATTGCAGGACTGCAAGCCCGCTCGCCCGCACCTTATGGCCCGCAACATCCCAAACGTCCAAAAAAACTAAAGTTTGACGTATTTGTGGAACTCGTCATACAACGCGAGCACCATGCCGCTGCCGACCGCGCGAACCGCATTGGCAAGCGCACCGCGGTACAAAGCGCGGGCTCCTGGAGAATGTGTTCGAAAAATGGGAAGTGTCTGACGTCATTTCTGTCAGACACGTTCGAATAAATAGACCACAAAGTCCTGGTCTGAAAACAGTGCACTCTGTTATAACAGAATAATTTTGACAGCCAGAAACAACCACAGAAACATTGACACGCGGGCTGATTTCATACTTTGTGTGTGCTTATTTGTGCAACAGTACTGTGACGAAACCCGTGCCGACGGGTCTGGTGGTGAATCTGTCGCCACGAACGGTGAGTACGCATTTTTTTCAGATTTTGATAAAAGAAAGAAAAGAAAGAAATTTGCGGCAATGTTCACCACAGACACCGTTGCACGAGTACAGAATACGGTACACAACAGAGTACGACCTTCAGAACTGCACCTTCAGTCGAATGATCGACGCCACCGCATTGATGTTGCCTGTATATTCACGGCCATCCCGGTGTCGTCCTGACCTGACCGCTTCATGACAAAAGAGCCAATCCGCTCATCTAGCCCGCCCGGACCGGTCTCAAATTCGAATCACTATCAGCCAATCAGCGCGCCCCATTGAAATGACCATCAGCCAATCACTCAGTACCCTCATTGCGAATGATGGAGGCGACCGCGTCCACGGTGCCTGTATATTCACGGCCATCCCGATGTCGCCCAGACTGCATCATCAGCCGTCGACGTACGGTATCCCACGGATACGCGCACAGCTCGGCGGAGATCGAGACGACCTGCCGTTTGTTTGTTTGTTTTTTGTGATAATAACGCGAACATATACTGTATTATTATTTTATTTTGTGGTTCTGCGACTGCGACTAATGGACTCGTTGTAGCAGACGCGGAAAAGCGAAATTGAGTGTATTTAGAAGAAAAACGATACCTAATCAAACCGAAAAAAACTACCACGCTAACCATTCCGAGACCCCAGGCGACGAAAAAGTTCATTTGTCTGCCGTTCATCACCTCCGCTTTGAACGTGTCATAAAAACCAAAATAGGCGGCACGATAAATGACGATGCCTTGTAGGGACACCCAGAAACCTCTGGAAAAATCGGTTTTTTTGGATTCCAAAAAAATGAACGGTCCCGCGCGTCTCTGTAGATTATTTCAGTTATGGCACACTGATTTAATGAAATAGGTCGGTAAGACCAATCAGCGCACGCGATTCAAATGCAGCCAATCAGCCGCGCAGAGAGACTGTCTGAAGATCATGCACTGTTTTCATCACAACACAATCTCGCCTTGATTGAGATGAAACGGACTGCCATATTTATTCGGCCACACTGTATGCCTGTGTGTTTGTTTGCGAGTGTGCAAGATTACACTGTGTCGTCGGTAACAGAGTACACGATCTTCCGACCAGGACTTTAGCCCCGCACGTCCACGTGCACACATCATTGTGGTAACCCTCGTGGCCTGCTCGCTGGTAGACTCGTTGAGAGACTCTTGTGTCTGTGCATTCGAGGGATCAAGCAAAAAACTCGATCGGCGCACCCCACTTAACGGCGTTCTCTGGACGCGTTTCCGAGTACTCTGTACGAGTTCAAGCGGCATTCATGAAGCAGTCTTTAGCGACGCTGACACTAAATACAGCTTCATGAATGCCTCGCATTCGCGCTGGCTGAAAACAATCGCTTGAAACTACAGTCAAACTCAATGACATATGCAAATAGCTGATCGGTTGGTGATCGTGATGCATGCATTCTGGTGCAAACCAAACTCCGCCTCCACAGCAGCAATTCATGCACAGCAATGCATGCATGCACGGGATCACCAACCGATCAGCTAGCTGGATATGCTATTCAGTTAAGGCGCGTTCATGAAGCAGTATTTAGTGACGCGTAGCTGTGTTAAAAGATCGCGGTCACTAAATACTACTTCATGAATGCTCCTTTAGACTGTACATGCTGTTCATTCGTTCGGCTCGTACCGGTACAGTCCGTGCATTCCATCGTGCGCGTAGATCTTCCGTAGGCAGTCTGCGAGACCTCGAAACTCGCGGGTGCCCTGTTTCCCATGACCGACGTCCGCTGCGAGCCGGGTCATCGCAAAGTCGAGCGGGTAGACGAAACACAACGAAGTGGCGCCGGCGGCAGCGCCGGACGCTAGGCTGCCTTTGAAGAGAATAAAACGACTTTGAAGAGAAGAAAACCAACACACACATACGCAAGTCAGTGGAATGTTGAAATCGCGAGCAATGAGCGCGCACTTGGAAAACCACATGGAGAATTGTTGCGCAGTGACGCCACAAACAAACATACAGGCACACCACATGTTTCGTAAAAGCGTTTACTTGCAGTGTAAATGTACAACATTGCTGTGTTAGTATAGCCGAGTGCACGATCATCGTCAGAAACAGCTCCAAATCTACCAATCTAAAAACCGAAATCGAATGTGGAGGAATCTCTGCGCAATTTGGCACAGCCCAGCCAGTATTCGCTGCAGAAGAGGGATAACCTCAGCGTGATGCGCGCCACTCTCGAGGCGATTAAACCAAAAAATCCCCGCAAAAACCAATATACCCGCAAAAACCACGATACCCGCAAACACCAAAATCCCCGCAAAAACCGGTATACCCGCAAAAACCAATATACCCGCAACAACCGATAATACCCGCAAAAAGCAAACTCCCCGCAAAAACCAAAACCCCCGTAAAAACCACTATACCCGCAAAAACGCACAATACCCGCAAAGAATCGCCAGAATCGCTCGCGCGGCACGTCCGCCAGAAACAGCTTGCGATATTCGTCCTTGAACGCGAAGTTCAACGCCTGCGTCGGGAAGTACCGCGCGACATTCGTGAAGTTGCCGCGCCAATAGGCGTGCAGTCCTTGTTCGCGCGGTATACGCACGAGGCAGTCGACGATGCCGCTGTACTTGTCGGCCGACGCCAACTGAGGCTGCGAGTGTTGCACCTGCGCATGTGCGGGGTGTGTGAGGAATGATGGAGAGATTGGAGTGATGTTGGAGTTTTCTTGGTTCTGCGACTCAGTGGTGTTTGCAGACTTTCCCGCTTGACGCCGCAAATTCAAAGTCGCCCAAAGTGACTCGGTCGTGCGACCTCTCAGGGAGACCGGCGTCAGTTCAGCAATTTTGATTTGCCGCGTCACGCGCACTGCGCCGCAGAACCGAAAATAGTATAGCTTGTTTATTCGAACGAGTCGCACCAAAATGACGCCATGTGCTCAAAAACATGCACTTGAACAGCGCCAATATCAGAACAGAAGAACAGCACAGAACAATCACAACTAAGGTTTCAGTTTGATACGCTGTTCACGCAGTTTTATCGGAGTTCCTGCGGTTCGCGAAATAAAATGAAATGACGACAGTAAAAATACCAAAAATAACTGTTTTTCTGACGAATCACAATCCCACCTGTAGCAACAGTTTCGTTCTCTCCAACGGTGCGCACGTCGTTTTCGCAATCGCGGCCGAAGTTCCGCCGAGCAATAGGTCGACGCTAAATTGCTCCAGCGTTTTCTTGCCGCTCGACATTGTTTCGTTTTGTTACTGCGTGTTTTTTTTTTCAATTGGTGTTGTCTGCTCTTTTGGTTCCCGCGACTCAAGTGTGTTACCAGTCGTGGGAAGGTAATTATTCAGGCTTGAGATGCGGCAATTCAAAGCGGCCGTATCACAGGGACTCGGTTCTCTTTAGCAATTTTGAATTCCCGCGTCAAGCATGAAACTACTTACGGAATGACTGAGTAAACATGGCAGCTTTTTTCAGGGTGCAAGGAGCGCGCGAAATTTGAATGAAAAAAAATAGACGTTCAGAAACCAACATGTGTGCCAAATTTGACGTGTTTTTTCAGACTATTGGATTCTTCGTGCTATTATGTTCATTCTTGCTCCCTTGAACACATGATTAGAAGTTATGTTGGCATTTTTGAAAAAGACAACTCCTAGTCTGCGACTGATCCCGCCTTGACGGGCTGCCTTTTTTATTCGGCCATACTGTACCTTACCTAGCAAAACCAACAAGCAAACATACAAATGTAATGTTTCTTTTTCCGAGATTCAGCACTCCTGTTCGGCCGTCGTAATAAACAACAACAAAAAAATCGCAACTGTTGTGAAATGCTGATTGGCTGCCCAACGACCAATCAGTGCAGTCGCAATTTACATTACACGCAGACAAGCAGCTAATGTTCGCACAATCGATTTCTACCTATATCAGATACAGTTTGCTGATTGGTTGATGACCACGCACGAGGCATGCATTCTGTGCAGGGGTTGTTGTGGGGGCGGAATCGGGCCTGCACATGTATCACGTGGTCACCACACCAACCAATCAGATAAATGCACACAGAAACAAGATGTGGTTAAGTTAATTGAAAAAATACACATTGTGTTGAGTGAGATACTTTTTCAGGTCAACAACCCGAGTTTTTTTCTCTTTGAACGAAAAACACGCAATTTTCTTCGCGAAACAAAATATTCATTCAAAAATTTTACCCTTTTTTATTATGACGGTTCTGAAACTCGTTCCGCTACAAAGAAACAATAAGATAAACAAATCACCGTGCAGCAAAAACAAACTTGAAAGTGTAGCATCTTTACCATTATTCTGAAAAAAAATGATGAAAGTTTTGAATTTAGCAAAACTTTTTTTGTGGAAGAACAATAAATAATAAGCAATAATATACTGGCTACTAATTTCCAAAAATAACCCTGCAATATGAAAGTTAAAAAGGAAAGAAAGAACAGAAGTTACCAATTGGAATGGTGGCAATTTCCAACTAAAAAGACAAAAGATTATAAGTCAGATCAAAAGGTGCAATGCTGCAAAACTGGAATCGTAATAAGTAACATTGATCCGTCAGATTATGTGACTAAATCAATTTTGAACCCGATTCTAATTCCCGCGTCAATCTCAGTGCAGGTGCAATTCAATCATTCAAAAAAAAGTAGTCGCTTCTTTTACCAGAACCTGGAAATACCTATCTTCAAAGGCTCAGAAGGCTGGAGCCACGAAAGGGGGTCAATTTCCAAACCCACTGCACTGTTTTTGTTCCGTTTCTATGGCCTATTTTTTTAACCGTGTCCCACTGAAATGACGTCATGTGCCACAAAACATGCGCTTGTCGTTCACAGCAAACAAGACTATCCGTTTAGCCGATTTCTTCCCGTAAACAAATGGTGAATGTCGAATCAGCCACACCAAATTGAAATTTTAGTGCCTGTACTTTGACAAACGGGCGTTTTTAAATAAAATGACTTCACGTTAGTCCGGACACGTTTGAATAAATCCACAATAGTAATGCGGGAATTTGATTAGGCTTCATCAAAACTAAGTGACATGACCTAGCCACATCCAATTAAGCGGAATTCATGACGCAGTATTTAATGACGCATAGCTATGTATATTCATGCATAACTACGCGTCACTACATATTGCTTCATGAATGCCCCGTAAGAAAAACAATAACGTGAAAATCTTAGTCATAAAGCGAATAGTACAGCAACATCACCGAAAGTAGACAACCGTAAACCACACAAAAAAGTGAAATGCATAAGTGAATGTGCCAAAACAAAGAACCAGCAACCAAAAAAAAAACTTTTGTTCAACATCGCATTCAAAATGCCACTTTTAACAATAAATAACCATATTAATAGTACAACCGAAAACTTGTTCGAGAAAAAGCAAAGTAGAAAACAACCAATATAGTATTTTTCGTGGAACATATCACCAAAGAATCGTTTTGTTCTCAACTTCAACACACTCAGGAATGAAAAAACAACAACTAAAAACAATTTTCCTTCAATGACATCTTGCAAGAACAGCAAACAACAATGTACAATCAAAAAAGCACAAAATACTGCATTTACGAGAATAAAATGCTACATCACGAGTACCAATGCCAATCATCGGTCAACAAATTTAGCAAGCCAAACAAATAACGAAGCTGCGTTCCAGTACATTGTGCAATTTTGTAACGTTTTTTCCTGTAACCCGACACCAGAAGTACTCAATAAAACGCTGAACTGAACTGAACTGAACTGAACTGGATCAGCGGAAAGTTCTGGTCTGAAAACCAGTGAACAGATGTGACCGTTTGTGACTGTGGCTGTGCAACTTGCAACAAGTCTGCGCTATAGCAAAGTGCCGTCCAGAACTGATCGCGTGGAAAATTACCACAAAAGCAAAAATGACCGCAAAATGCAAAAGCAATAAGCATGGCCCAAACCCAATCCTAACCCTTAGGTCTCCCACGCAACGCCTATTACATGAAGACATATCGGAAAACCTGAGCGTTCAGACAAACTTTTTTGCGGTGATTTTTTCGTATTATATTTGAAGCACGCCCACACCGATTCCGGAAACCCGAAGGTACCAACATTTCACACAACATTGCGGTTATTTTTGGATTGATCACAAAAAAACCTGGTAAATAAACAAAATAAAATAAAAAATAAATGTAAAGAACATCAAAAATTCAGCGAAGGAAAATTGAAAAAAAGCAAAATTCACTGCTGCAATTCGAACGTCTTGTAGATGGACGTAACGTGCGACATGACGGAGCGCCAATCCGGGCGCTCCAACGCGACCATTTCGTCGACGTTCAATAGTTCGCCAACCTGAAATGCAGGGAGCGAGTGAACACAAGAGTTACAGGAAGAAGTACAGCGCGTTTCTCTAAACCTGTCATGTTTTTTTGCAAAAATGTTCTGTCAAAGATGATATTAAGAATTGGAAGAAATCAATTCCCCAAATAACAAAAAAATATATATTAAAAAATCAAAAAAAAAACCAACCTGGTGTCGTTTCGTTACCTCGTAGGCGATGGTGAAATTTCGCCGCTGAAACAAAAAAATGTTTCAACTTAACTACTTTTTGCTGTTGAACAGTTGTTTGTTTGTTTGGATGGATCGTTTGTTTCGGGTTGATTGTAACCACCAACAAAAACCAAAAAAAGCCACAAGAATAACCGAACGATGCTGTCAAAAGAAAGGCGCTGAGTTGGTTGGTCACAAGCCAGACCACGCAACCAATCCAAGCGAAAGAAAACTATTTTGCGAAAAACTATGAGATTTGACAAAGATTTATTAGAAAGACAAAAAAGCAGATGAAAATTAAGAGAAAATCTGTTTGAAAAAACAAAACCGGCGTCACCGACTTTCGTGTCCGCTCGCAGGTCACCGAACGGCACTTCTCGCGGCACGTAGCTGTGCAGGAGCGCGCAAAACGCCAGACCGTCATTCCAGCTGGAGCTGAAGTTCGTGATCTCAACATCCTGAAAATGCGAAACAAAATTGGTTGTTTTGGAATTTATCTGCCTTGACGATATCAGGGCGACGTCTGTAATGTGTCCCCAAATACGGTTGATAAAAATCGTTTGACAACTGTGCGCCACGTTGTTATAACCATGTTATAACACACTAATGTTGCGCAGTCTCAAACACACACAGGCACGATGGATACTCGGATTCAGATTGCAAGTGCAACTCGGACTCGGATTCAGAGTCACGCAAGCATCAACCGACTGCATACGATACACAAAAAGACTATATGCCGTGCCAGTGTGTTTGTGCTGTGTGCTGTGCAACGCAACATCACTGTGTGTGTGTGTGACAACAGAGTGTGCCAATGTTGCGACCACCACCAGAGCACCTTGTAGCCACAGAGCCTCGACTGGCACCACTTCAACAGCGCATTCCGTCGCGACCCCCGCGGTGCGTCCTTCATCAGTCTGCTCAGCGGGTCGACAGCGCCCGTTTCGCGATCTCTGGAGGAAAAAAATGAAAATGAAAATTGATCGCAAGATTAATTAATTGATAGGTGAAATAAATCAATTATTCCATTAAGCAATACGTTTCTTCGGTTGATTGAAACAATTCGCCACTGTTTGAAGTTTGGAGGCGGAGTTAGAACAGCACTAACTGTGACCACCAACCAATCAGCTAGTTGCTTGCATATGATATAGAAATAAGACTGTCAAGGAATCCAGACAAGAAAACCGCCCAAACTCACAAATAGGACGTTTTCCGGACACTGCCAACGACGGCAGTGGGATTCGGCCCGCAACTCGAATGCGGATGATGGGGCGAACCGCGGTTCACCAAGATTCCTTTCGGCTGTGAAGTCGCAGTCGACGGCGAAACGTTGGTCGTATTGACCGCCGTGTTCGTGGTGCTCAGAATGGCGCCGGACACCAGCGGACGGACGCTTGCGTCCTCGGCCGCCGTTGACATGAAGACGCTCGTGTCCGCGGCGGACGTGTTCACTGGATCGAATGGCTCTGTGAAGAAAAATGAGTCAACTTGGTGGAACTTTTGGAGAATCAACAGAGCACGATAGAGGTTGTCTGCATTTCGGGTTGGCCAACATCAGATGCGGAAACGGGTCAAGTATGTTTGTGTGAACCAGTCACTATTTTTGTGATCGCGCGGCGGTTCCGGAAACCACAAGGTATGAATCTCCGGCGGAAACGGGCAATACTGCCCCGAGGCTCTGGAGCGAGTAGACCATTAGATATTATTGGTCACTTTCGTTTCTCCATTGTGTGTCTTGTCCGCAGCGGGGTTCGATCTTTCCACCTACAGAACGGTAGACGAAAGCCCTACACCTGCGCTACAGACGCGTCAAATTCTTCGACAAAATGACAAAAACAACAACTTTTGTCATGTCATGAAATGACAGAAAAAAAACAGAACTGATCTAAAACTTCCTCAACCGACCTCTCGTGTTGCCAGCGTTCACATTGGTCGGAAACATCAGGATGTCATTGTCGCTGGAGGCTGGCTTAATTTGTGCGGGCACCAAGCCGCCACCGGAGACGTCGCCAGTCGATTTGCGGGTGGACGCCGAAGCGAGACGGGCGTTGATGGGGGAGGACACACCTGCGAGGGTTGAGCAATCGAACAGGAAAGTGAGATGACAAACAAACTGGGCAAGCGAGACTCGAGAGTCTCGGTGGTCGGTCACACCATACGCAAACACACAGGCACGCATGCTACGCACTGCTGTAGTATGGTATGTGTGTGTCTGTGCCTGTGTGTTTGTTTGCGACTGTGCAACATTGCTGTGCTGTAAGCAGCGTACACGGCTTTCAAAATAATTGTCCATGACTCGAGATTACTGTGTGTCGTTTTGTCTCTCTGTCTACAAATTACACCAGGCCACAATAGCCAATCAGTTCAAGATTGACTCCACTTCAAGCGTCAAATTAAACAATTCAAACAAATCAAACCAAACTCACCCAATCAGCAATTCGGCTAAAAAATTAAAAAACCCGCACTCACTAGCCGCCGACCGCATCCAGCTCGACGGCGCTTTCATGTGGTTGCCCGCGTGGCTGCCCGCGGTCACTTTCGGTGGGGTCAGTGGGGTACCACTACCGCCACCGTCTGCACTGCCGGACGAGCACGCCTCCAACGTGTCCACTAGCGCCTTGACGCCGATCATTGGTCCGAAACTCTGGCTGAGCGGTGATTGGCTGTTGCCGGTCGGCTGCGCGGACACTGATTGGCTGCTTCGAATCGGGGCACTCGCGCGAATCGGACTGGTGACCGAGGGTTGACTCTTGAAAATGAAGGCTACGGTGGGTTACGGTAGGTGGGTACGGTAGTTGGTCTCACCAGTTACGGTAGGTAGTTTTCCTTATATGGGTCTCGGCACGATTTCATTAAAAAAAACAGACACGACGACTTTCGCACGACAAACCTGTTTCACATAAGCGTCAATCCGAGATTGGACAGACGGTAACATTGCCGGTGATGTTCTGGTGGGCACGGGTAGAATGCATTGCGATGCACGCTCACGACATAACGCTAGTTCACTGCAAAGGTATTGACCAAAAGCACAGTGTTTCACTTTCCACTTTCCAAACTTCGTTCCCTATTGGATTCCGAACGTACAGAAGGGATACTGCACTGCAGAGACTGTCAGAGTTGACGGAACAATCGAATCCGGCTGCATTCAGCTGGTGTGACAAACTCGCAAGCATAACTCAAGAGTGGCCCAATCCAATCATATAAATAAAGCCCATCCCTTTTTTGGAATTCCACTGTGGACTAAACTGAATAAACAAACCGCACATTAAAAAAAAACAGACTTGCCACAGAAGTTCGAATCGACCGCTAACAAAATTTAGCCAGACCAACCCAAAAAAACTGAACCGGAGTGTCTGAAAAAAGACAAAAAAAACAAAAAAACCAGTCACAAACTCCGTGAGCACGCCAATGCGTCGTTTCAACGTTTGATTCTCGTCGGTCAACCGCTCCAATTCCTCCTGTGCCTCCACCTTGAAGTTGTTGGCGACGACGACGGCGATCTGCAGGTCCGATTGGAATTGGCGCCATTCGTCGTGTGCTTCCTGTGAGAAAATCAGAGAGAAAAAGACTTTTCGTTAAACACTAAATACGTTAAACATAGAAATACTTTAAAAAAGGTTAAAATTTGATTTCATTTTGCTGGTGTTCGTACAGTGATATCAGCAAACTGGTGAAATATTGATCATTGATACATAACAAACAAACAAACAAAAACCAGAATTCCACACTTTGATACAAAGCCCGAATGCTTCTTTGCCTTTTCGACTGAGCATGGTACAGACTGATTTGTAACCTTTCGAACTTCCGGTTGGTCTTTGAACATCTCCTTGCTTTTGAAAATCTAATGCTTCTAAAAGCGACCAATCAAAAATCCGTGCGAACCTCGTGTCTCTTGTTCAAGTCGTCAATTTGCTCGCGCAATCTGAGATTCTCCGCGGTCAACTCATCACAACGCTGTTGCAGTGCTGCAAAACAAACAAACAGTCAAGTAAAACAAAAAAGGGAAAACGGGGAAACACAAAAATGCCAAAACTAAAAAAAACCGAACAAAAATAAAAAAACGAAAAAATTCGAGTTGAGCAAAATATAAAAAAAAGTTACACGGTGTCTCCTGTGGCACTGGTGGTGGCGGCTGTTCACATTGTGGCGTCTGCCCCTCGTCGCTGCACTTCGGTTGTTGCGCATAATGCAACTGTTGCTCCAGTTCAGCAATACGCTCGGACTGTGAACAAATCGATAATTGATTTGGTGAAAGTTGATAAAAATTAGATGACATTTTGTGCTTTTTTGCTGATTCGTTGATTGCTGGAGAAAAACTGATCTCTGATTCATCACTGTTCCGCAACTACTAAACCGGTTCTTTTGCATATTTCGTGGAAAGGGCAAGTAGAAATAAGGTTTTGATCTGCTCATCAGATCAGTTCAGTTCTATTTAGCGCCTAAAAAACGCACAGAATGCTCCATGTAATACAGTAAAGCTACAGTCAAACCCTAAATTTCAAGCAACCAGCTGATCGGTTGATGAATGCTACACGAAAAACGAAAAATCAGCTGCAAAACACAAAACACACATCGAGAAAAAACCACCACCTGTGCATCCGCGGTGTCCTGTAACAACTGGTTGTCGCGTGTAAGCGTATTATACTGTAACCGACTTTCGAGTAACTCCGCTTCGAATTGCGCTAGACGGCGCGCCTACAGGAGAAGTGTTGAATTGTTGAACGAGACAAAAACCGGTTTTTTTCGTCAATCTTGCAGGTCTAAAGAACGTAAAACGGTTTTTTTGTCAATTTTGCTGGTCTAAAGAACAAGAAAACCACCGTTTTTCGCAATCTTTTTTTCAGTCTACAGGCCAAGAAAAACACCGATCTTCGAAAATCAAACTCACCTGCTGCTGCTGTTGATCGTTGATCCTGGCGCCCGTCGAATTGTTGTCCGTGTTTTGTGGATGTTGCACCGAGTCACCGCCTACGTCCGTCGATTCTCCAGTGGGTTCACTCTGAATTTTCGACAAGAAAACAATAAAGCGGCATTCATGAAGCAGTATCTAATGACGCGCAGCTGTGTTAAAACAAAGCTAGTATCAATTTTTTAAGTTCTGCGACTGAATGCGTGTGCAGACATGAAAAGAAAACTAGTTTCAGTCTTTATGTGGCAATTCAAAGTCGCCTAAGTGATTCGGTCTTATGTAGGGGACTCGGATCACTTTGCCAATTTTGAATTCCCGCGTCCTGCATGCAACTGTTTACCCACCTATGGGCGCATTGAGTTGCGGGACCAAAATAAAAGATAATATGCGGTCACTAAATACTGCCTCATGAATGCCCCTTAAATCTACCAATCAATGAACATGTCAAATTCGGAAAAAACCGGTGAAATGCCCGACCAGCCAGTGACGGCGCAGACCACCACAGCCTTACCGGTGGTGCCGCGTCCACTTGCGCAGCAGCACTGACGTGTCTCTCGTGCAGTCGCTCCTTCAACAAAGCGCACATTTCCACCAGTTGGCGGCGTTCGTTGCGAGACGCATGCAACGCTTGCTGCGCCTGGAGAACGAAACTTTGTGGACTTGAACGTTGTATATTAAAGGCCCGTTCATACTGGCGTATGTATGCGTAGACGGCACGGCATGTCACGTCACTTTAGGTGCCGTGTTATTGCATACTGCCGTTCATACAGACGTGTGCACGTACGGCACGGCACGCTAGGTCTTGTGTTATTGCATTTGCATATTACCGTTCATGGAGACGTGCCTTTGACGAACGTCGACGTACGTCAGCATACGTCAGTATGAACGGACCTTAATAAAAAAAGGGTACCAGATTTACGGCAGCTCTGGAGCGAAACCGGATATTATGAGACAAAATGGAACTGCGCATTGTCGCCAATACAAACGCACCAAACATTGACCAACAAATCGAAAAAATCCACCCACAAACCACCTCAAAATAGCGGTATTTCAAATCCTCGTGCTCCTCATGGGTCGCTTTCAGTACGGCCATTAAACTCTGATCGCCACGCTCTTCAAACGACCGCTGTTGTTGTTTCTGATGTTGATTCTGTCGATCGAACCCACTCAGGAGCAGAAATTTCAGGTTCTCGATTTGTAGATTCGCGTTGTCGAGTTTCGCGTTGCGCTGCTGCAGGGCGTCCGTTAGAACCTGCGACAAGTGTTTGTTCAAATTTGAGCTTGCGCTCGTTTTTCTGGTTCTGCGACTTGGGTTCGATTCGAAATCACTAATCGCACAGAAGTCCGATGCGCTAGTCACAGCACGATGGATACAGTGAGGCGCAGAACAACTACGAACACAAAAAACGACCATTTGCGTTCAGCGCAGGTGGTCGAGCAAAATACCGCCGCACACCGGCAGCCTGGCCAGGCGCTATGAACGAACGAACAATTTTAGCGATGTTTTTAGCCAGAAATAACCCAGAAAACCGGGAAGCCGTCCAGTAGGGCGCCCATCGAGTTTCTTGTCTGTCATTAAGAGCCTATTGATCGATTCCCAGAAAGCCCAATAGCCTAACGCGCTACCACCAAGCCACGGGCGGTGACGCTAAATTGGTGCGCAACAACGCCTTTCCGCAGTGGCGTACAATCTATTATACTAAAAAAATACTTTGTCTGTCCGTCTGTCTGTCTGTCCGTCCAACTTTTTGCTATTTAAGGCAGCGAAATCAAAATGTTGCTATCACTTTTTAACAATTTTTCTATGCAAATTATTTTCTCTCTTTCGGTTTTCAACAACGAGTCATCATGATTCATTCAGTTCTTTCCTCAACGTTACGTCGCAATGGTCAGTTCGGTTGGTAGTTGTGATGTAAAAAGATGAGATTATAATGTGCGGGAACGAATTGCTCCAAAAAGCCGCCACCATGTCACAGAATGGGCGGCACATCCGATTATGATCGACAGCAGAAATTGGAAAAACGGGTCTCCGAATAAAACGAATTTGCGACTTTGAAAAACCAACAATAACGAAATCGGCGGGGGGGGTACAATTCCGGCCCGCTAATTCCGGCCTGAAGAATTCCGGCCCGCTCATTCCGGCCCGAAGAATTCCGGCCCGAAGAATTCCGGCCCGGAGAATTCCGGCCCGGAGAATTTTCGCCAGCACGAACAATATTAAACCACACGAAGTGATTTTGGTAATGAAATAATAAAATAAAAATATCGATGTTCACATGTTACAGTGTATTTTCAATGATGTTCGTCCTGTTTGCTTTTTTGGAAAATGAAACCTTTTGGAAAAAAGAAACTACAACTAAATTTTTAAATTTTTTATCATGAACAGGATTTGTGACCCTTTTACCTTATCAAAAAGGCTTGGCTTAGGATTAGGAACCTACAACAAGTCACTGCAAGCAAGTTCTAAACAAAAATAAAAAATCACAAGAATTTATTTACCAAAAATCACTTCGTGTGGTTTAATATTGTTCTTGCTGGCGAAAATTCTCCGGGCCGGAATTCTCCGGGCCGGAATTCTTCGGGCCGGAATTCTTCGAGCCGGAATGAGCGGGCCGGAATTCTACGGGCCGGAATTTCGCGGGCCGGAATAGTACACGAGCCCGAAATCGGCTATTAATTTTTTTCATACAAAATTGCTTTTCCTGTGAATAATAATTGAATCCCATATTTTTTCTGAACCAAATACACGGGTAACGTTGCTGCGGAACGTTGGATCAAAGCAAATTGAAACAGGTCATGAAGATCGATTGTGAGAGCACAAAACAAACAGCAGTTTTTACAAGATTTTAACCAAAATTCTGTGATTTTCAAAAAGCAAAATTGGTGAACACAAATTTTCAACTTTGAAACAGCAGAAACTGAAATCATATTGTTTAAAACATTTTTGGCAAAAGCGGGATTACTATAAAAAACAAATGGGATTGTGCAAATAAACGGGTATCGATTCCGGCCAGTTCTGTAAAAGATAAACAGGCCTCTTTGTGTCAGACTTAGCGACTCTGAAAAATGAAATTGTCAAACAAGCAAGTCACGTTTGAACAATTTCATTCAACCAGAAAAAATCCAACTGGAACGACTTGCCTTTAACCGAGTTTTTAAAACTTAACTAACCGAAAACAAACGGGAGCAGCTAATTCAATTAGTTTAGAAAAAAACTTTCTCAGCGATTGCAAATCACGATAACAGGGTTATAAAAGAATCATTTTTGACATAGAATTGACACCGAATCGAAAAGCATAAAAACAAACACGTTTGAAAAGCACTTTCAAAAATCGAGCGGGTTCTCGAGCTAAAAATGAAAGCGGAACGCTTGCCCCAAACAATAAACGGTATCAACGCATGAAAGAAGGCCTTGGTTAAAAAATCAACACGTTTCCCGTTCCAGGAAAACAGAAGCAAATGTCGATTAATCCGCGGGTGCACCTTGCTGTTAACAAAATCGCAAACTTTTTACCCGGGCCGTAGGCACGGGTCAACTGCTAGTGAAAAACAACAACAACAACAACAACGAAAACCGAAACCAAATCAACACCATTTTCATTTTCAAATCCTCAATTCCACCGTTGTTTTGTACAGACAGCACATTGCAACCAGTAATGCAACTGGTGCTTCTAACCACCCACCTAGCATCTACCACACGATCACCAACATTGACCACCAATGCTGCATCACACTATTTTCCCACTTTTCTAGTATTCCATCCAACCTTGTTCTGCTCGGACAGCATGAAGATGTCGTTGTTCATCTCATCGACAATGTCCTGCAGCTCCGTCAACTCGGCTAGCGTCGCCTGCAGCTCTTCGGTCGTCGAATGATGCGTCTCCTCCATTTGTACGATTCGATCCTGTTCACGAATAGTTATTTTACCCATTTTCTGTCAATACGTTTTTAGATGTTTAAGGGGCATTCATGAAGCAGCCCATTTAGTGACGCGCAGCTGTTCTGTTCCGTTTTATTCGGCGCTCATTTAGAATTTTGGAAACAAGTTGCATTTGGAAAATCAGTACAAGTTTACGTTATGCTTTACACGTTAAACAAGTTACACGAAACATTATGCAACCAGACAAACAAAAATAGTAAAGACGAAACTTTCACATCAATTTGATTGGCTGCATCTAGTTACAGTATCAACCAATCAGCACGCGGCACTCAAATTTGGCTTGTTTGCGCACTAACAGCGCAGTCTGGCTGTTCTTTTCCAGAGACTGTTCGAAGACAAAAAGTAATCAATCACAATGAAATCCCGGACCAACCACAAACAGGCAATCCGGTCAACACTGAATTCTTTCGAAACTACCGTGTTGGTCGTTCAGAGAAAGAAGACCACCAAAAAAACACAAAATCAAAAAAAAACCAAACCTGCAGACACGCGAGCGACATCTCACTACAGGACGACTGTCTGTCCCAGTCGACGATGCTGACAGCCGCTGCGGCGGCGGGTGGCACCAACAGGTCCGTCTCGCCGTCATTCGACGCTGTGCTCGAGTGGTTGTTGTCGGTGTTGTTTTGCGCCAGTGGACTGGTGGCGGCGTCAGCCTGTCCCAAGAAAAAGAAAACTGGTACTACGATTTGTTTCTATACTGACCGTATTCTGACGTACAGTCGAACTCTAAATTATAGGCAATCCGCTGATTGGTTGGGTGTCCAATGGGTCTCCAAATTCTCTTGGGTCTCCAATGCTGGTCAGAAATTAGCACTTCCAACAATTGAAAAGCAAAAAAACAAAACGGAAACATCTGATGACTGACCATACCAACCAAAAGCGGTTGATTGAGTTTTTCTGTCCGACAAGAAAAAACAACAGACCAAAAACTCACTTTAGTCGACGACGGCGGCGACAGATGCTCAGCGTTCACAAAAAGGGCACCAGTTGCGTTGTTATTATCAGTGACAAGAGACGTTGCTTGATCGGATGTCACAAACGACGTGGCACTGTCACTCTGTGAACTCGGCACCGACACTCGCAGTTGCTCGTTTTGCTGAACGCAAACACAAATGTTTTGTCGTTTGTTTTGTGCGTTGAAAATGAATAGTTTGGAATTTGGAAACAAGACAATACATGCCCTAAAAACCTCACCCGTTTCAACTCAGCGATCTCGCCCTGAAAGCGATCGCGGAGTCGTTTCATTTCGAACTTCAACGTCGCATTCTCCGCTTGCCGCTGTTCCGCTTTCCGTGTGAACTCCGACAGCTGCTGCTCTAGGTCGCGTTTCGCGCGTTGCAACTCGGTCACCTTTAGTTTTGCATATTTTGGAGTTTTTGGAATATTGTCGGTTTAGTAGAACCTGTCCGTCCAGCAGATCAACCCCATGGGAGCAACCAGTAATCGCTCCACCCCGCTTTTCTCTCTGAAGAGGTCCCTGGCATTCGCTCTGCCGCAGCGTGAGAAAAAAACCACACCGCATTTTCGCGGCGGTCAAACCCCTGTAACAAAGTTCACGTTCACGTTAACTTTCACGTTCACTTTCACGTTCACGTCCACGCATTCTCGGTGCGCGTTAAAGTTAAGCTCAACATTATAATCATTAAAATTTTTTCATTACAGTAACCGAGTGGACCTTCGGCGCGGCAATGGCGGCTGCTTATCGGTGGCGGCGATATAAAAAGAAAATATGAATGAAAATTTTTCTATGTCTAATGTCATGTCAAATGTTTACATTGTTGCATTTTTAAGAGATCAAGATTTGCTTTTGTACATCGGAATGTTTTTTTTGCGTGTTCATATTTGTTATGTTTACCACATCTGTTTTCTGTTTTCTGTTTGGCGTCGGGATTTTTTAGATTCCAGAATTTTTCGCGAATTTAGTTCTCTCGTTTTCTCTTTCTCTCGCAGTCAGTCTTTAAAAACACGTTCTCGTTTCTCATAACGTTCCTTTATATCTTATACATTGTGCTTTCTATCTTTTTCTTACACGTGCCGCGCGATTCCCTCGGTTGTGTTTCCATGCGCGAATGTATTTTTTTCTTATCATGGTGCTCGCAATATAGCTCGCAATAAAATCGCATTTTGAAATTGAAAAGTGGGCTCTGGTGGAGTAGAAATTAAATAACTTAAATCACCATTTAACTTCAAAATCTCACGCATCAGGTTGCCTTGTCACACTGGTGACCACGCTGGGAGCTAAACCCACGCGACAACCTTGCCGCTCACGATCACGTCTCGCTAGAACCGCGTAGTCGTTTTTTTGTATTTCTCGCTTCTCGTTGCATTCACAGTTTGGCGTCGATAATGGACTTGCAGTAGTTTTTTTTTCGCGTATTTTTTTCTCGAATCGCGGTCGTCTGTGCATCGCAGCGCAACTGAATAATTCGAACGCACCGAGCTACAACTGAATCTCAGCTGATCCTCCGTGGCGCCCGTGGGGCGGGCGCCGGAGCGTCCGTGAGCCCGCATAATTTTCAACAAATTTTAACTCGACGAAAAATAATCAACGCTTCGACGCAAAATAATTTACTGGTGGTGGCGACAATGCACATTTCGCTTCGGGCATAACGTTGCTGCTGCATCGCGTAAGTTGATTCTAAATTTGATGTTTTTTTTCGAGTTTGATTTGAACGCATGAGTCGCGAGTTTATCACTGAGTCGCATTTGCAACAACTGGAAGCCCGAGTTGCGGCACTGCAACAGCAACTTGCTGCTTTGGATAACGAATTTGAATCGCACTCTCGCGCTCACGCGCCTCCAGAGCAAGCCGTATTTTGCCGTCTAGCTCTGTTGCCTTTATTTCACGGTCGCGATCCATGGGAACACGCCCCATCATGGGTGGAGCAGTTTGAAAAAATAGTAACCGCATGTTGCGTCCACGAGTACTTCTGGCCAAATTTATTTGCATCTCGATTGAGCGGCTGTGCTGAATCATGGCTCAGCAATTTTATTTCGCAAGCGCAGTTCTCGCAGTCACAACGCAGCGCGCGCGTAGCCCCGCAATCACGAACGTGCAGTTATGCAGAATTGAAAAATAGCTTTTTGGCCCAGTTTACCAGTGAAGACGACGCGGATTTCGCTTCTGAGTTGTTGTACAACCGTCGTCAGGGTGACCGGGAGTCCGTGCCCATGTACGCATGTGAGTTGTATAAGCTGGCCAAGCGAGCCAGTGGTGGATCCAAAGAATCCCTCGCGTGTTGGAGGAAGATTCTTCGCGAACTTTTTCTGGCCGGACTACGCCCCACACTAGTAATCGCGTTGCGCGCGCTACTGCCGTTTTTGCCATTGGATTTCAACAGCGCTGTGCAAGAAGTCGCTCGTGTGGAAGCTGCACTAAACCTAGGTTGCTCCCCGAATGAATATTTACTTGTTAGTTGGAGCCGCACACTCAAAGTGTTCCCCGAACTCGATCGCACCGCGCAGTGTCCGCTGACCGCAGCAGAAAAACCCAAACCGCGCGACAAAAATTCTGCAGAGGATACAGCACCAGAATTAGAACCGCATTCATGTGATCGCAATAAAACCCACGCTGAAAGCCGCGTTGAAACTCGCGCTGAAAACCGCGGAGAACACGAGTTGGTTAGCGAAAATTTTGCCACATTAACAGAAACGACGGTCAACGGTGAAAGCGGGTCAACCAGCAGCCGTCCTAAATTGCGTGGCGCAAAACGTAGTAGTGAATTCACCAGCAGCGAAACTGGCACAAATCGCGGAACCAAGCCGATTTTGGCTGTTCTGTGGTACAAATCACGGGCTGCATCAACGGAATCGTTCAAATTCACAACACGCGACGAAAAATTTACGCGCATCGTTGAAGACAAATTTTGCAAATCGCGCGAACGCGAATGTCTCGGCAGATTCGGCGGATGCGCAAGATGGGCGCACATCCTAACCGGATATGGCCCACGTGTAAAGTACCGCGTGATTACTCACATCACACGGAACTTTTGCCGTTTGAATCACGAACCGCTATGTCGCTACGAAGTCTCGTTAAAACTCGCGCCAAAATGGAAGGGCCCTTACACGATCGTTTCAGTCACGGCCACGAATGCGCGTATTGTCCCCTTTGGTTGCGACACCCCTATAGACACGGTACACCTCAATCGTTTGAAAATTGCAGAGCACGCCACCGTCGCAGTACGACCCGTCGGGGGGAGTCCCGAACCGCGCGGAGACTCCGACGCCACGATCCAGCCCGCGGCCACGCTAGAATCCCCGGTCTCGAGCAACCGCGTGTCCATGCCACAGGTACGACGTTCTGAGCGTCTAGCGGCGCTTGCGGACAAGCGCAAGTTTAGCCGGGGAGGAGTGTAACAAAGTTCACGTTCACGTTAACTTTCACGTTCACTTTCACGTTCACGTCCACGCATTCTCGGTGCGCGTTAAAGTTAAGCTCAACATTATAATCATTAAAAAGTTTTCATTACAGTAACCGAGTGGACCTTCGGCGCGGCAATGGCGGCTGCTTATCGGTGGCGGCGATATAAAAAGAAAATATGAATGAAAATTTTTCTATGTCTAATGTCATGTCAAATGTTTACATTGTTGCATTTTTAAGAGATCAAGATTTGCTTTTGTACATCGGAATGTTTTTTTTGCGTGTTCATATTTGTTATGTTTACCACATCTGTTTTCTGTTTTCTGTTTGGCGTCGGGATTTTTTAGATTCCAGAATTTTTCGCGAATTTAGTTCTCTCATTCTCTCTTTCTCTCGCAGTCAGTCTTTAAAAACACGTTCTCGTTTCTCATAACGTTCCTTTATATCTTATACATTGTGCTTTCTATCTTTTTCTTACACGTGCCGCGCGATTCCCTCGGTTGTGTTTCCATGCGCGAATGTATTTTTTCTTATCATGGTGCTCGCAATATAGCTCGCAATAAAATCGCATTTTGAAATTGAAAAGTGGGCTCTGGTGGAGTAGAAATTAAATAACTTAAATCACCATTTAACTTCAAAATCTCACGCATCAGGTTGCCTTGTCACACCCCGCTCACCTACCGCTCCCACCTGTCACCCACATAATGGATGGATACCACCACCAAATACGAACCAATCAAAAGTTCATTTTGTCCACACCTTTTCATCACACCACTCTGTCCAACCTGACCAAACAAACCCAACCAAAACACACAACAATCACTCCCCCACCGTGTTCTTTGTTTTGTTGATGCGCATGTCCGCAGCACGACGCACCGCCGGTACACTCCGTTCGGTGCCGGTTTTCGGCTCGATTCGCGCGGCGCCCGTTGTGCCGGAGGGCACTGAAGGAAAGAAGAAAACACGAGCATACAAAAGTTGTTTCTATTCAAAAGCGAAATGCAGAGAACCATTTTACGATATGATTGATTTGAATACTGTGATTGAAATGTGTTTTTTTGTGACATACAAGTGTTCAACAGTTGTTTTTTTGTTGATATTTTAATTGAAATATGTTTTTTGTGTCATTTCAGACTGTATTCGAACAGAAAGCCTCAGTACATCGGTGAATCAGCTTGCGTGAAAAGAAGCGGAGTTTATTGATTTCATTCTGGGGCTCCGTGGTGTAGCACTATTGGACTATTGAGTTTTTAATAGAGATCGACCCCAGCGTACCCAATCCCATGACTTCCAGAGAAACAGACATACCAAAAAACAACGCTCAACTCCAGCCTCGACCGGGTGCGGGCATCATGTGCACCCGATCAGCCAATCAGCGCACTTCACTCAAGAAATGCAACCAATCAACTGCAAAAAGCACAGCAGTTTGCCGACGAACGAAAAAATTCTAATGCAAACCGACCAATTTGTCGAACCGGACCACTGAGCGAGCTCCGTCCGACGTCGATCGCATTGCTGCTGTTGACTTTAGGCAGAGTCGCCGCTTGCTGACTGATTCGTTGATCCGTTGACGCGGTCGCCACGCAGTCTATTGCGCCCTAAATTGGTTATTATTATTATTTTTTGTTTAGAAGCCGGGGAAACATGAGACGGAGAGAGTTTTGCGCTAAAGTCCTCCTCGTGTCATGGTTCGCAGGGTTGCCACGAAACGTCTCTCGTCTCCACAGCCGAACTCTAAAATATAGGGAATCAGCTGATTGGTTCGTGTGATCGTGATGCATGCATTCTGTGTAAAGAAAACTCCTTCTGACCACAGCAATGCATGACAGAAAACATGCATCACGTGACCACCCACCAACCAATCAGATGATTCCCTATGATTTAGAGTTCGACTGTATACAGTCTCAACTATACAGTAGCTGGTCGCTGGTTGTTTAGTTATTTGGTATCAGGTATCATCCTCTTTTATTTTATTCCCGAGACTCACTGCGCGCATCGATAGGTAAACAGTTTCATGCGTGACGCGGGAAATCCAAAATTGCCAAAGTGATCGAGTCCCCTGAGCAAGGCCGAGCCGAGTCACTTGGGCTATTTCGAACTGCCCACCATAAAAATTGAAACCAGTTTCCCTTCCACGTCTGCGAACGCATTCGAGTCGCAGAACCGAAAAAAATAATACCGAAAGAAAAAAAACAAAAAAGGAAACGTACAAACGGCTGATGAGAGCCGGCGGGTGGCGGTGTTCGAAAGTGGTTGGTCGAGCACGAAACAATATTCTCCTGACTGCGACTGCGGCTCGGTGTTTGGCGGCAAAACTGAAATTCCAAAAAAACGCAGGAATTTGGAAATTGGACATGCCGAACGAACAGTAATTCAGGCGTTTTTAGCCAGGGCGAACACAGAGGAGCGGGCAGAGAACGCCGTCGAGTAGTCGACGGGTGGTGGACATGGTGGTGAGCCATGCGATTCCTGAAACAAGCCACCGATGTCTCTTGATTGTACCTTTCGGCGTTAGCGAAATCTGTAAGGAGAGGTGAGGAGCTTCAAATAAAATTAAAAAAAAGAAAGAAAACCCTGCCCGCCGACCTGCCACGAGAGCACCGCCATCGCCGACGTCGCGATGCCCGGATCGACCACGCCGGATTGTTCCGTTTTGTCGCGCATTTCTTCGCCGAAACTGCGATTGTATCGGCAAAAACTGTGAACTGTTATCGAATATAAAAGATGAAAAGCGATGCCGCCGCATCAATGAACATCAGCATCTCTGCGCGTTCACTGTTCAAAAAGGCACCACAAAACAATCTGCTGGAAACGCAGCAACATTTTAAAAAGCAACGAGCTCGGATGATTAGCAATCATTTTCTGAAGACCGCACCGTCTGGTGCGCTTTTGTTTTGAAATAATAAACAAACCAGTCACAAACAGACACATAATAATGCAGTGGAAAACTGCACGACGGGTTTTAGAACGCCTTCCGAACAATCGCTAGAAAGGAAACCAACGACTTCCAAATTCAATTCAAATTCTTCATTTCATAAATTCTTTCAGCGAAACTGACTGGACAAAACAACACGTAATTATTTAATGGAATCACAGTTCACAGGCACAGTCTTGCGAAGTGTAAACCTCAACAGAACTCTAATTCACCCCAACCGAAAGTAACTGGTGTTGGGAATAGGCGAAACAACAAAATGCCCAGAAATACATCAAAATATTCCTCTCAAAATAAAAACCTTGAAAAGTTTCAAAAATTTTCTGAACGCAAAAAAATTAAAAATACTCTCAAAAAATTTTATGTTTTTTTTCAAGAATTTCAAGAAATCGAAACTCTGAAATTAAAAAAAAATCACTCTAATTTCCCGTCTGATCGGAGCGACCACGCGAGTTGAACAGTCGATTTTGAGCTCCGCCCAGTTTCAGCCGCTGTTTCGAGAGCAGCTTATGCATGTAGCGCACGTCTTTCGCTTTGCGCACCGCCACCTCACCTGTGGAGAGTAAAAATTGGGCCTGGAGTTGAAGTTGAAACAAACTGATATACCTTGAAAAAGAATGAAGAAAGTTGGAAAAAAGTTTAAAAACGTTGAAGAAATCAATCAATCAATAGTTAATCAATCAATTAATTAATCAACCAACCAACCAATCAACTTAATCAATCAATCAATCAAATTGCAAAAGTATAGAAAAATAAAAAAAAACCGACGATGCTGATTGGCTGCATTCTTTGACCATTCCACCAATCAGCATACCAGACTGGATTGGCTTGAATATCCGAGCATCCGAGTACCGTTCGTTCATCAAACTTCCACTCAAATTTTTTTTCAAAAATCTGCTTTTAAAATTAAAAAAAACACATCTAACCGGTCAAGCCGGTCCAGCCGAGCGATTTATATTGCCCCAGCAGTTTCGACACTCGGTCTCGATTGACTTGTCGAATTGACACCGCCTTTTCCGGCCGAAGACGCTGCTTGTAATACCTGGCAAGAGCGCGGTGGCCCACAGTGGCGCCTGGATTTATTTGCAGTTGCGACTTTGATTTGATTTGAGTTGATTTTCTGTTCACCGATTTCACCTCGATACACGTTCTTTTCGGAAGCCCTCACACTTTTTGCGACTAGCGCACACGCACTGTAATACATATGCCAGTGTGTTTGTGTCCTGTGTGTGTGATTGATTAACCTCACCAACAAACGTCGGGTCAAGTGCACCAGTGTCTTCGAGCCTGATTTTGAATGATTGCCTTTGCAACTTCCTGAATCTTTGCTGATTGGCTATGGCTACTGAGAGAGAAAAATCAATCAATCCTCTAACTAAACGATAAAAACCCTTGACTGGAATTATCTATCATACACCAAACCGTCAACAAAAGTGCACACAAAACAGAACAACGTATAGTTTTGTAGATGAACTATGACACATACCAGAAGGCAACACCAACTGCCAGTCTTTCTCAACGGTCAACATTTCATTTGGCACATCGGAGTCTGCATCCTGAACAGTGGCTGCGTCTGGATAACTCAGGCTGAAATGCAGTGAATGGCGAGTGAATTGTGAACAAGCGAACAAAAAATAACATGAACGTTTGAAAAAAAAGCAAAAATATCTGAAGACTCGATTATAGGACAATAGGACCGTCAAAAACGCACGGAACGATATGATATAACATCAGCGCATCTGTCGGTGCATGTGTGCGTGCCTGTGTGTTTGTCTGTATGTGTGTGCGTGCCTGTGTGTTTGTCTGTATGTGTGTGCGTGCCTGTGTGTTTGTATGTGTGTGCGTGCCTGTGTGTTTGTGTGTATGTGTGTGCGTGCCTGTGTGTTTGTCTGTATGTGTGTGCGTGCCTGTGTGTTTGTCTGTGTGTGTGTGCGTGCCTGTGTGTTTGTGTGTGCGTGCCTGTGTGTTTGTCTGTATGTGTGTGCGTGCCTGTGTGTTTGTCTGTATGTGTGTGCGTGCCTGTGTGTTTGTGTGTGCGTGCCTGTGTGTTTGTGTGTATGTGTGCCTGTGTGTTTGTGTGTGAGTGTGCGTGGCTGGTGTCCACCCGCCGAAAGTCGTCCGTTCTCCGACACCCACCCAAGATCAGATAGAACCAAAGGATTACCGAAATCGCTGTGGTGTTCATCACACCGAACTTGTTCAAACCGACAAAAAAAAACAGATCGAAAAACTTCCATTGCAAAAGCCACCGCCACCAACCTATAATCGAAGTACTCCTCATACTCGAGCATCGCGTCGGCGCCGTCATGCCACATGCGACAGTGCTGTTTGTCGCGCATATGCCTCTGCACGGCCTCCACACTGCGATACGCTCGACTGCGTGTGTTACACCAGAGACACTCGAAGTGCGCGCCCACTTTGTAGCCTGCGTGGTTTTTTTGCAGTAAAAAACGGTTGGTTTTTGAAGGTTTCTTTTTTTTCGAAGCATTTTCACACACGCACACAAAGAGGGATTGAAAAGTTCCTCCTCAGCGAATTTGCAGACAACAAGCAAAATGGCCTTGGTGTGGACACTAAAATGTACTGGTGACACTCAAAACTCACCACAAAACTCATCACCTAGTGACACTCAAAACTCATCACCTAGTGACACTCAAAACTCACTACAAAACTCATCACCTAGTGACACTCAACATTAAACACTCACCACAAAACTCATAACCTAGTGACACTCAAAACTCGCCACAAAACTCATCATCCAGTAACACTCAAAACTCCCAACTTTCTTCTTTCCCCCAAAACATTACCTAGATAACGCAGCAGTCCTTCGACGTCGACGCAGTACTCCAAGTCCGGCACAAAGAAACCGTGCGCCGTGTACATGTGCTCGAGCGATTGGTCGCTGGAGTTGAAATCGCGCTCGCAAAACAGACACTGCTCAATCGGTAGACCTGCATTATGGAACAACCGTGAATTGATTTGATGGGTGATTTGATTGATAGTTGATTTGATAGAGTTCATTTGATATGGTTGACTTGATGATTACTACGATGAATGGTGGTAATAGCTGCAGTTAGTAACAAAACAACTAACACCAATAGCTTGATTCAACAAGCATTAGTCTGCATTAGCCATCAAACTATATTACACTGAGATGTTCGGCGAATTGGACAGAATTTTGCTCGGATTGATCGAATGAGGAATGAAAATGGATTCACTAGTTAGTCCGAATATTCGAACGATAGAATAGACCAAACCAATTCACCAACCGCCCTCAGCGGATGTTGTCTCCGAATCCGAGGTCCACGAGCCATCCGACCAACAATCGTCATTTTCGTAATCTTCGTCGTCGAAGCGGTCTTCGTCGTATGGTTCATCGACGATCGCAGGTTTCGGTACGGTTTTCGGTTTCGGGGGCTGCAGTTTTCGTTTTGGTAAACAATGAAATACATGAAGTTCGCTGTTTGCGGTTTCGCCAGGGCCAGGTAAACGCGCACACCGCGGTGCCCAACTGGCTCGTCAGTGCGACGGACACCAGGCAGAACTGCCAAAAGCGTTTTACGATACACACGATCTTGTAGTGTGGGCAATGAAGTCAATGCAGTTGACTGCGCAGTTTTTTTGCATGAAATCAGTGAACACAACACAACGCCCCGGAGTTCAAGCCCACTCACCCCAGCATGTTGGTAGCACAAAGTCCTTGTCTAAAGTTTTTTTGCTGCAACACACGTAACGCAAAACGCACAGGCAGGCACAAACACATGCGCTAACAAAAGTGACCTGGCGTAATATTCCATGTGTGTGTGTGTGCCTGTGTGTTTGTTTACTGTGCGCGGTCTTCATACCAGCACTTTAACAGCCAATCACCATGGTACACTAAAAAAGCATCCATCCAACCGTCGGTGAATCGAAAAAAACAGAAAACACCAAAAACCTGCTTTGTACGCGCGCTGTCTTTTGCTTCTGTCAGCCTTTTCGCAGTCAAATCGATGTGTTTCTTCGAGCGACAATGATTCTCAAACGTTTCAACGCTGCGAAAATTCTTTGCGCAAACGGCGCATCGACTGTTGCCTGAATCAGGCTGTGCTGGCTGTTGATTGGCTTCCTGACAATAATCAGATGTCAGATGTTTGTTATGTTTTTGCCAGTTTTTTTGAATTTTATTTTATGTCAACTCTAGCCTACACAGAAAGCATGCGTCAGGTGACCACCAAACAATCAGATGATTGTCTACAATTTGTTCGACTGTATTTGCTTTTGGGAAACCTGAAGGCACCAAACTCCGGTGGGCTTCTTCGGGGAACGGACCGGCTTACCACATCCTGTGGACCAACACCAAAACCCTCACTACGTGCGGGAAAGACTGATTTGTTTGCAGCTGCCCACCCCAGTTCCGAAATCCCCGATGGCTTCGTTTTTTTGGTGTGGGTGTGAATGCTTGAATTATGTCCAAAAATTACACTAAAATTATGCCTAAAAGAACACCAATCAATTCACCTGCCCGAGTTGCTCTTGTTTCCGGGCGAACAATTCAGCCGAAATGGGCGGCAGTTCCGCAACTTTGCGCTTCAAATTGTACCTAAATAAAAAAAAACCATATTGGAGTGCCAAACCAATTCTGAAACTGTCAACACAGGAGAAAGATCAAAAAGGGTTATTGAAATAATTTCGATCTGATCATCACAGTCGGAAGCGGTGTGCTGATCACTCTTAACACAAATAAGTACCAAAAACTGTTCCGACAAAACCATTCAACCAACTCACCGGTGCCACTCTGATTTGTAGTGTTCCCGTTGGGCGCTGGCCGATGCGAACACAGCCTGGCACCCGATACAGGTCAGTTCGAATTCTGCCATTATTTTCGTGGACAGCAGAAAATAGAGAAATACTCTCAAAGGATTGAGCAAAACATTTTTTTATTAATTTATTGCAACCACCACATTTAATACCAAATTGATTTGTTCGGAAGTATCCGACAGCTGTGGACGCTGCGCTCGTTAAGAAACGAGAGTTTATGGTCAAGAAAACCACCACAAAAAAACAATGAAGAGCAAATTCACGTTTTATCCCACTGATCAATCACATCAGACAGACGCTACAGCGGATCTAAATGATAGGAATTATTTACAAACTGAACACAAAGTTATTTGACTAGGTTTCCAACGGTGAACTAGTGAACTTGACGAGTAGAAACAGAAAATCATAATCAACTAGCACTGTTGTCCGGTTTTGTGATCGCGATTCTCTTTATTGTTAGGTTTGGCTTCCAATTCCTTCAATGCCACACGGACACCTTCAATAGTTAGTCTCATGAGTTCGGGTGAAAGAGAAAAACACTTCAAACTCGAGTTACTCGGAAAACATTGAATCATCGAACAACCGAAAAGAATCTGGTTCACAAAACCAAAAAAAACACTTCCAATTGACGAAAGATCCCATCAAAACTGCAGTTCACGTAGTCGCAAAACATCGATCATGTGCCGCCCGGGGCTGACGCGAAATTGGTGCGCCGACGCTTATCCGCAGACAACAAAAATGGACAACAACAACATGCACCGATGCACATAAAAACAACCAATACTCTACGCAAACAATCAACCCATCCATCCACTCGAATCAACTCGAATCCACGTCCTGTCGTCGTCGCGCGAGCTTGCCCGTCAGCCATCGCAACGACTCTCTCAGCGTCGTCGTCGTCTTCGTCACGGACGGCACCGCATACAAATCCGCAGACGGATCGAAGACGGGCCGCTTCTTCGCGGTGTCCAATGGTGGCGGGTCGAAATCGTCAGAGTCGGGCGGATGCAACGATTTTGAAGAGTCCGATTTCGAGGAAATCGCTAAAAGTTTCCGGTGAGTCTCCGGCAACAGCAGCGGATGCACGTCGGCGCCGCGTCGTAGGCGGAGTCGAGAGCTGTGCGAGATGATGCGCTCTAGATCGGCGTTCCAATGGACGGATGAGGGGGAGCCGATTAGTAAACGGCGTAGTCTGCAAATACAGTGGCGGCCAAAAGTGTTGGAACGCTGCGCGCGTGTGTGCTGTGTATTGTGCGCGTGTTGCATCAGCCGTACAAACGCTATTGTAAGAATTTAAGGGCAACGTTGGGTTCACGGGACACTTTTCGACCCAATGTTGCAAATAAATTATTATAATAGCGTTTATGCGGCTGCTGCAACACACGCGCAATACATAGCACACACACGCGTGCAGCGTTCCAACACTTTTGGCCGCCAATCCCAATGTATATGATCTTTTATTTTGGTCCCGCAACTCAATGCGCGCATCGATAGGCAAACAGTTTTCATGCTTGACGCGTGATTTCAAAATTGGCAAAGTGATCCGCGTCTCCAAAATAGGGCCGAGTCACTTGGGCGATTTTGAATTGCCACGCAAAGATTGAAACTAGTTTCCTTTCTACGTCTACACACGCACTAAAAAATCAGTCTCTTTCTAAAAGAACTGTAAATCATCGTCAATCAGCTGAATGGGTGCTTTGGAATTGGCTTTGGCTTTGGAATCACTTGGTCCTAACATTAGCCAGTTCGACCCAAGAAGCATGTCAAATTCAAAACGTAACAAAGCATGTGACAAAACGAAACTCACAAACCGAATCACCAACCTGCTTCGGGACAATCGATCCAATTCCATTAGTTCCTCCATCGGCAAGAGCGGCGCGTCGCGTTTGATTTTCGAAACCAGAATCGGACGATCGTGCGTGTCGACGACTGGACGCTGAGAATGTTGGAAATAAAGGAAGATATTTTTGTTTTTCAGAATCGTTACAAGGAAATACTCGCGATTAGTTAGCTCAGATTAAAGAGTTTTCAATTAAAGACCGCACAACCTGTTATAAGAATAGTAATTGTTGTATTATCACGCACAGAGGCATGTGCGGGATGTGCGAGACAGAATGTCTCGAATATAACTGTGATAAAAAAAAGTATTCGGTTTTCAGGTCTACACATCAACAATCATCATCATAACATCAACATACACATCACTTTTCAACCAATCAACAGATCTAGACAATAAACCCATAAAGCCAAATCAGCCGAATTGCACGATGGTTCTCTGCATTTCGGCCTAGCCAAGAAGATCAGATCCAGAAGAGGGGTGGCCGCATCAGTGAGTAATGTGGCCCTAAAAAAACTTCAGTGACAATAATCGAGCAGAAAGCTTAGCGTCAGCTTACGCATGTGAAGCTTACGCTGTTTTGCTGCTTTTCATGCTCCATGAATACCCTATTACCCTTAAAATAAAATGAACCACCCAGTACCTCATTCACGTTATCAATACTACCACCGACGCAGTACAACTGTCCGGCGTCATCAAACGCGTGCAGATTCCCACGCGCATCCTCCACCACACGTTCGTTCGATCGTAAGTGGATGTCCGCTTCCAGGCGCTTCGTCGCCAATTCGTAGTCAACTCCTTCGACGGTCAAGTCTGGCAAAAAAAATTCGCGGTCGTAAGGCGAAACGCTTTGAACATAACGGAAACTTGTTGAGTACTGGACTGGTTTAGTGGTTCTGTACTACTGTACTATCTTTTATTTTGGTTCCGCGTCTCAATGCGCGCATAGATGGGTAAGCAGTCTCATGCACGACGCGGGAATTCAAAATTGGCAAAGGGATCCGAGTCCCCTAAATAAGGCCGGGTAACTTAGGCTATTCTGAATTACCACATACAGATTGAAACTAGTTTCCCTTGACGTCCACAACCGCATTCAGTCGCAGGTCTTGAAGGAAAGATAATACTAGTGGTTTCTAGAGCACACTTCTCATCTAGTGTACTAGTCGTAGACGTAGAGTACTAGTGGTTTTACTACGACAACATCGGAAATGTATGGAAACTGGAAACACTGAAAATAATTCCAAAAAGCGTCACAGATTCGAAATCTCACAGTGGATCATCAGCCTGTCAAGCGCAATGTTCAACGCCAAAATGTCAAAAAACGTCCAAAAGAGACACTTGCCTGGTAGCGCCTCTTCGAGCATCAGTGCTGCCTGCGCGATGTGTTTCACGCTGTCGAGATCGTACAGGCGGAGACCGCGGAGATTTCTGACAATGGCGAAACGGGGAAAAAGTTGGAGTTTCCGACAAAAACAGGGGTTTTCGACAAAACAGTAAAATAGTTATTTGTACAAAAATGATAGAACTGAGAGAAATAGACAAAAAAATAAATAAGGTTCACTCGTTTCCACCCTTTTTCCGGTTTCACACACCCGAAGGTAGGTGTCTGCGGGTATCTCATAGTGATCACGGACTAATTTGGCGTTTGAGCATTTCATTCTTTGATAATTTTCAAAGTTTTTTTTATCACAAACTTCAGTTTCGCTAACGCAGTCAACCCGTTCGCTGAAATTCGATGGCAGCCACTTAAATCGAGCAACTCCAGTGTATCCTCGAACGTTCCTAATTTCGCCAAACACCTATGAAAAGATCACGCTGCTATTGAAGTTAATTCAAAAAAACTGCGAAAACAATATCCCACCCACTCGAAACAATTCAGCGGCACTCATGAAACAGTATTTAGTGACGCGTAGCTGTGTTAAACCATAGCTTCGCGCAATTACGAAATAAACACTGCTTCATGAATGTCCCTTCAGAAATTCATTGTCGGTTTTTTAGGAAAGAAACCCCATGCTGAAATATTTCAAAAAAGCTATTTGTAACATAATCACAGCAGTCATTACTGTTTTTTTTTGAAATCATGTTTGTGATTGAAGAAAACGTAAAAAGTAAAACAAACCAACAACTCCGAAAACCCACCAATCATTGATGTACGGACAGTTGGCCAATCGTAGCAGACGAAGGTGCGCGAGATTGATCATGTTATCGAAGCCCTCCCACATCAACTCCGTGTCAGAGGCGTCTACAGCTTCCAGGTATAAATCTGAGCGAGAGATGACAATTTGTTAGTTACGGAGCATTTTTTTGTCAATCTGTCAATTGAAAAACGCTGATTGGCTGTTGCAGGTCTGCTTTTTGAGTGCAATGGAAAGTGAGTGTTTTTCTCCGTTGAAATCAATCAACTCTTCAGTCAGAACAGCGCGCAAAACCACGCGGTGAAACATTTCGGCAGCACATCGTGTCTGCATCATTGCACTCCAGCGGAACGAAATGCACGTTCGCAGTTGTGCCAGTGTGTTTGTGCGTTGATCACCAATCAGCGAACAGCCCAATATTTCGGACTCACCGGGCACATACACCTCCGGTAGCGAATACCGTCCCCACTGATCCTTCTTGTACCAGGTGTCGTCGCCGACGAATTTCACGGCGGCGCCGCGGAACACGAGAAAGTGAGCGGCCGCTAAATCCGGGCCCAACATCAGGTGACGTTCGGCGATGAACCTGCGCAGGTTTTTTTCTGGAAAACACTGAAAGCACATTCATGAAGCAGTATTTAGTGACGCGTAGCTGTGTGTTAAAACATAACATAACATAGCTGCGTTACTACAAGTCAGTAAATACTGATTGGTTGACGCGCGGTTGCCCACCACTGCAGAGCAATTCTCAGCGGTAGCAATTCACCGCGGTTTCATGGAAATCTAAGACCGCATAGCACCAAACAACCAACACTTGGTGAAACCGCAGATTCCATGCAAATTAGATGTGCGTTTTCTCAATTCAATTCACCGATTGGTCCAATTCAACCAGCTCGATGCAGCCAACCAGCATGGGTTCGGCGGATAGATTCAAATGTTTGAATTTACCGCCAAAGTCGCAAATGCAAAAATGACCATGAAAATAAAAAATCGTGGCCCAAACCTAAGCCTCAGTCTGGATAGAGTTCTGTAGGGACTGAATTCCACTGGCTTTTTTTAATCGGAAAACCAGTTTTTTCTAAAGCACACATTTTTGCGGTCAATCATCGTTTCAATGCATAAGTGCCACGTCTCTCCAGCATTTCACTGTCGTACCTCTGGTCATACTGCCGCTGAACGAACCGCTGATAGCTGAAATAGCGACGCAGTTGACTGGGGCTGATGTCGACGTAGCGAAGGCCGAATTGAAACGCCATGTAATCGAACGACATCGCGCCTCGGTCTTGTCGTGTGAGATCATCGGGGTCTTTGATCTTTCGTAAACCTGCACATTTTCGGGCACTGCTCTGCGAGCTTCAAGCTGAATTGTGGAAGTAATGCGGGCTTGTTAATCAGAGAGTGTGGGTCTGGTGGAAAACGGCAAATTTTCCAGCAATTGCTGCGAGTGCAGTGCAACACAGAGACGCTTTCCTGCGGTGAGACAATGAACAACGATAGCAACAACAGTGCGTATTTGGCTTAGTTTTTCCGCGTTCCTTGGTGATTGTTCGTTGATTGAACAGAGATAGAGCCTCAAGGAACGTGCATGATTTTTTTACAAGAACTTTCCCACTGAAACTGAAACCACACGAGAAAACAAACCGGCCAAAGCCGGGACCCAGTAGTTTTCTGACAGCTCTTAGTAGCCCAGTGGTGCTACTAACACCACTGGAGTGCTGGAATGAATCCACGACGCAAAACAATTCAATTTCTTCACATCTCCCGCTGAAGAGCAGAGACATCGATGAATCAGGTTTCGTGAAACGAAGGAACTACTGCAATTCAATCCGGGGGGCCACGGTGGAGCAAGTAGCAGAACTACTGAATTGCCAAGCGTTCATCAAATCAACCAATTTATATGGTGGTTCTCTGCAAAACCGGACAGACACGGCACGAACTTTTCCCCGGATCCTCCACCGTGTAATACATGCCGCCGCCGCCGTGCAACCGGGTGACCGCCTGCTCTTTCTGCCACTCTTCCTCCGCTTTCACGGCGTCCTGCCAACGTTTGAACTTGATCCACGTGAAACTGGTTGCAACCGGCGTGCACAGAATGTTGACGCGGGCGATTTGATCGAGCAGTTTTGCTGTGGCTCTGAAAGGATGTTGGAATTTCAATTTCTGGTCAATTTCACGCACAAAAGTGCATCGATCCCACCCCACTCCCACAGCATCACGTTTGTTTTTACACGATAAAGATGAAGAACACGACACAGTGAAATGGTAAGTTATCGAACAGGGAAGTTGAAAACTTCATGATCGATCAACAGTCTGATGAAAAAAGCACGCACGCACATCGCACCATCACCAACTATTTTGAACGCTTTGGCTTGAGGTGCCGCGCCGTGCTGCTTTTGAAACTAGACTGACTGTGGACAGACATCAGATAGAAGGGATAAAGCGAACAACGAAACAAATTAAAAAAGAAAATAGCACAAAAATCAACAGAAAAACCAAAAAACCACTTCGATTCATTTTCGTTCTCACCTGTTGTTGTGCAGCCGTCCATATTTGGGCATTCTGTGACAACAACAACGCGTCCGCCACATTTCTGCAAAAAGCGAATGCGTTGCGTTTTAGTCAGTTTCGGAACTTTCTTTGATTTTTTTTCTTTCTGTGAAGCATTGAAGCAACAAGCAAGTGAATCTGTATTTGTGTTTTTGTCAGAGGCTTGTTGGAAAAACACATGTAGCGTAGCATTGAAGGTTTGAAAAAATTTTTTTTATCAAACTTGAAAAAAAAAGTTATTTTTTTGCTTTTTTAATTTAATTTAATTTAATTCAAATAAAAAAATTAAAAATTAAAAAAATTAATTTTGTTTTGTTCTGAAAATTCTAGTTTTGGCATAATTGTTTGAAAGTTCAAACCAAATTGTTTCCCCCAAATTCCTTGTGTTTATCACGTCTGTAGCGTCTGTAGCGCAGGTGTAGGGCTTTCGCCTGCCGTTCAGTAGGTGGAAAGTTCGAACCTCGCTGCGGACAAGACACACAATAAAGACACTAAAGTGACCAATAAGATCTAATCTAATGGTCTACTCCCTCCAGAGCCGAGGGTAAATTGGGCTCGGGGCAGTATTGCCCGTTTCCGCCGGAGTTTGGTACCTTAGTGTTTCCGGAACCGGCGCGCAAACAAATAAAAAAAATCATTATTTGGTCATTTTGACCATCGCATCGTACGTACTCCATGTTTTTCGATTTGGATGACTTCTAGGATCAATTTTGTTAGCGTTGAAATGACTTAACCGAATTGAAATATCCTTTCAGAAATTGTTTCATTGCAACTTAGAACATGTTTTTCAGTCGGTAGGCCAGATTATGAGATCTTGTTGTTTGGTATGTGTTTGTGTGTTTGGGGTCCACAATGGAGTCGCGCGATGTAACGTTAAACAATTGGAGCGGAGGTGTTGGCACACGATCCGTTTTTCAGATACCCCAATAACTTCATGGCCACATAATTAAAGCTTTGCGTCTTGCACTAAACTTACATGTTAAACTTACCGCAGAGCAAAAATACGCCGCATCCTAATAATCTCGCTGCAAGCCAAAATTCGCCGCAGAAAATATCGACATGGCAAATTCATTCAAAATACGCCGCAAACGAAATTTGCCACAATTATTAATTCTGCTCATAATCACACGGAAACAACATAACTAAATGTCAATTGACGTTGACTCTGATTAGATTAAATGAAACACGACGCAATCACAAAAAAGACATTTTCCACGGTTTAACTGTTATTTGACAAATGTGCTAAGTGTGTGCAGTGGGTTCGGAGGATCAGAAGTTGATACGAATGTTATGTTGATGGAGAGATTAAGGACTGCATATAATGGCAGACTTGGTCTGTTGTGCAAACATCAACCGCTAAAAAAACCGTAGAATTTGCACTGGACGCGACCTAAACGAGCAGCAGGGTCATAAGCGGGTATAACGTTCATTGTTAAATGCACGCTTGTTTTCAGAAAAAACATCCCGATAACACAGTGTACAACAAATAGGTACCATATACATACTGTAATCAACAAATACGTATACAACATCATTTTAAAAATTGATAAATTTAAATTAAAAAAATGCTCTTCAAGTTGAGCTTTGTGCAAAATCTGCAGTGACATGTTGGCATTTCACCGAATCGGAATGCAATAATTTGGTTTTGATGGGTCCGGCATATAATTCGGCACACAGTGACAACGGTTTGTTGGGGCACAATGCTGGTACGGATGACAGTCTTCCGGGCGGCGGCATTCTGCATGCATGATATGTTTTTTGAATATCAAATTTGAATGTTTTTAATTGATTAAGTTGTTCGTGCCATTCTGTTTGTTTTTTTTCCATTATGCACTACAATGTAGAAATATTTTGGTATTTTTGAAAAGACAAATCCTAGTTTGCGATCCTTGATTAAGAACACGAGGAGTGCCTTATTATGCGGCCGTTCTGCATGTACTTGGGTTGCGCAAAAAACCGCAGTAATTAAAACGTCACAAACTGTCACACACGTCGTGAAGCATCGATAATGAGAGCAGTGTGCCAGTGTGTTTCTTTGTGACTATGTGTATTTCAGGACAGCTCTGTGCTACCGCCGGATACAGACTCTAGTCACTTCCACCTCACCTATTCCGCTGATGAGTCTCCTAAACTCTTGTTCTGGTTCTGACTTCTCGAATCGGTCGCGTTGCTTGTTATTGTTCAAAACAAAACGAATACAACTTACGAAAGCCGTTGCCTTTTCGACTCGGATCAACGTCGCTGCTGGCGGCGTGTCGATGATCGTTCAGACGAACAAGGCTCGTCGCGCGCATGCTACTGCTGCTGCGTCGTTTCAAGTTGTTGTTGTTGTCGCTGGTGTGCATGAGCGACGTGTACCCGGCGTACAACGGCGGCGGAAAGTACGTCAGATTGTTTCGGCGGTTCGTCTCGTCGTGTTCGTAGTTGCGCAAGAACAACAGCGGTCGTTGTTGCACGTTCGATTGTGGAAATCGAAACAACGGCGGCTTATTACTGTTGCCATTAACATCAGCAAGCGGTCGATTCTGATGATCGTCGTTTCGAGTGATGTGAAACTCGAGTGACTGTTCTAGTGGTGGCTGGTTTGTCGACGACGACGACGCTGGCGATGATGACGTCAACATGGTGCCAGAGTCTATGATTGATGAGAGCGGTGTCACGGTGGCGTTTATTGTAGCAACGGCGGTCGGAAACGTCGGACGAAACGACGACGGCTCTGATGGTGGCTGAGTTTTGATAATTTCACCTGGCGGCGTGGCATCGGCCTCCGCTGAGAGTTTATCATTATTAAGTTCAACTTTGACGATTTCGTCGGCAGAGATCGTGGTGAGTTGAAGAAATAAAATGACAACACCAAACGAAAACATCGAATTCGTACACCACCGAGTCATGTTGCTTGTTTGTTTCATGTTTAAATAATTTTGTTTGTTTTTTGTTTAAATAACGCGTAGAAATTTGAATTTTATACGTTTGAAATCTTTTTGCTGAGCAAAGAAAAGGAAGTGATGCAAAGTGACAATAATGATATTGCTTTGCTTTACCAAGAATATAGATTCATTCTCGGTTACTTTACTAGTTTAAAAGAAGGTCATCAACTCAAGGTTTTTTTTTAAATTTTGATTCGTTTCCCACATTTTTTTAAACCATTCGTTGTTGTTAACTGGTGGAAAGAGAGTTATGAATATCCATTATTATTGTCGATTGCATTCTACTTATGTACGCACACACACACACAAACTACATTTCTTCCGAATTCACAAAACAGGATTCAAACCAACACACAGAGTTGAATAAGGTCAATAAGTACACTCAACAGATGAATTGTCACGTAACGCATTATTTTAAAATTTTGACGACCATCCGAGGTTTTAGTTGAAAAACTCGCCAAAAAAAGTAAAAATTGACATGACATTCAGTGTACACACACAATAACATTTCGCCGAAAAAAGAGCTATCATGAAAATAAACTGTCTGTCACCAACTTGGTCATCTCAAGGCGCATTCATCAAGGAGTATTTAGTGACGCATAGCTGTGTTAAAATATAGCTACGCGGTCTGTAAATACTGCTTCGTGAATGCCTCTTTAATATCACGATCGATGCTGTTCATCCATCCAATACTGTGAGAACAACAGCGTCGCTTACATGCGTTTAGTTTTTCGGTTTCAATGAAGTCGTCTCGGTTCCGAAGTCGTTGTGTAGGTTCCTAATACCAAGCCTAATCCTAAATTCTAATGAAGTCGTTGTAGGTTGCTAATCGTAAGCATAATGTTAATTCTAATAAGTTCTAAACTCAATCCTAATCCTAACCGAAGCCTTTTTAATAAAGTGAAAGTATGGATGATAAAAATATTTTAAAAAATCGGGAATGCTTCAATCAATTATTAATCACTTAAAAGACGAATTTACTTTTACTTTCATCAAAATTTTACTTTCATCTGAAAATGCGTTCAAGAATCAAGACACTTTCCACAGAAACAGAAACTTTTTGCCCAGAGTTTTGTGTGGACTTGTTTTTACGCTTCAAATGCTTGTCAACTCTTGGCTATTTTCAATTTGTAGTTTCGAAGAAGCGCGGCGTTGTCCATTTCATTCCATTCTATTTTATTTCGCGAAAAAGCAGGAAACTCCGATAAACCTGTATGAACAGCATGTAGTTCGGAAATCCAAAGTTAAAAAAAAAGTTTTAAGAAATTTTGAACACTCCAGATTGACGTTGGATGAACATGAAAGTTGTTGCCAGTTTTAAGGGCCGAAACAGCTTATTTAGATCTAACAGTGAGATATTCGAACTAATTAACTTTGAATTAACTTAAAACAAGTTCGAATGCATTAATTTTTGTAACTGTCGACGACCAGAAATTTTTTTTTAATTTTTTTTTAATTTTTTTCATTTAAAAAATTTATGATTTTTACTTTTTTTGAACCTCAGTCTGTGGTCATCATGCTGGTCGCTGGAAGCTGGACTTGAGTTGGGCTGGGCGTGGATATTCATGTTGTAGAGTGGACGAACGATTTTTTCTTGCTTTTTTGACCATAATATTGATTCATTCTGATTTAAATGTTCAGTTTTTTCGATGGTTGCCGCCGCCGTCGTCGGCGCGTCGCAGTCGGGAGAAATGTAAATGTTCCTTCCGTTCCGTTCCAACGAAAATAAAAAGTTCTGTGTGCGGCGGCATGATGAACCGGCGACATGAAAGACTGAAAAGCGCACAAACACACACAAACGGCTTCGCTTAACCTGAACATTCACGCAATCACGGTTTGGTTTGAAAACAAACAGAAAAAAAACGAAACGAAATCTAAACAAATAGAAAAAAATGAACGCCGGCATCGGTGCGCTGATCGGCCGAAGCGGACTCGCGTTGCGCGCCGTTGTCGCCGGGCTGCACTCGCGCGCTGTCCCGTTGATCGACGAATCGTTCGCTGGTGAGGCTTTTTTTCATTTCAAATCAAATCAATTTATTTGTAGACTTTCGGCCAATTCTGACCAATCAAACACACAAGTTTCATCATGCAGAAAAATCGATTTGTGACAAAGTTGAACAAATTTAAAATTGAACAAATCTTACCATTCATAAATTGCTTTCGTTTTCAAAATCGCATGAAACTGTTGGTTTTCGTTGACATCGTAACCAAGGCCACGCTGATATTTCATGTTTACTTGTTTTTCAGTTAGTTTTTTCACTCTTGCACCGTTGAAAAAGAAACCAATTGAATTGAATCAAGCAAACAGGCTTTTTCTCAAGCTCGCATCAACGGAAAATCTCTATTTTGCTTCTCAACAATGCAGTGCAGTTCAATTTAATCAATCTTTCGTGAGCGTGTTTCGTTTGTTTGCATCCGCACACCCGCAATTTGGCGAGTTCTGATCAAAAAAGCAATTCAAGACGTGCAGTTTCAACTTCAACGAAAAAAGAATCAATTTGACATTTGTGACTGCAAAAACGAACATCATTCGCCACCATTCGCACAGGCACCGCATGCACCTCGAAACAACAACAACAATTCCGCGGTCCGTTCTGCCAGCGGCATCAACATGCGGCATCCGAGAATGCAATCCGACGAAACAACACCAACAACAGTACCACCAACAGCCATTTTTCGACGTCAAGCGCCACTGTTGACGCCAATCTGGACGAGCGTGGCGGCACGACGTCAGCTGGCGACACAGCCGGATCGAAATCAAAATCTTTATCAGACTCTGCTCTGGCGGAAAATCGCGCATCGCGCGAATGCTCGTCGGAGAAATGCCAACGCCGCTTTCTGGCCGTCTGCTGCGGCTTTGCGAAGGACATGCTGTTCACGGCGAGTACTGTCGGCGACCGGGAGCATTACGGCGACGACGCCTGTTTCATCGCGCGACATCCGCGCGCCGACGCTGTTGGTTGGTTTGGTTTTCGGTGGCATTTTTGAATCAATATAGTTTTGAACAACGTGTGTTGTGTAATTACATGTCATTATATTAGCTATATAAGCTGTGGTGATCCGTGATCAGGTGCAGTTTGTTCTTATTCCTGTCGTAATTATCCTGATCGTCCTAATCAGCGTTCATCCTAATAAAAACCCTTTCTATATGTTCCTGGCGCTAGACTAAACTGGAAAATTTTTAACCAGAAAAGCAACACAAAGCGTCTAGAAAAGCAATTTGCATTGGTTAATTTCGAGCTGTGGATTTGCGCTGCTGTGAAGATGTTGTGAATGAAACCAGAGTTTTGCTTTGTCTGTCGGTCAGGCGGTTGACTGATTAGTCGAAACCGCCGAATAAGCAGTTGTGGAGGGAGAGTGCGTCGTTGAATGTTGCCTTTCTCTTTGCTCTTACACGCATGAGGTTGAAATTACTCTTCGGTCCGTGTGAGCTCGTGAACTTTAGCCCCGTTCCGATTTTTGTTGTAAGCAAAATTCACTCAAAGATTTTTTTTAAACCGCACTCGACACCGGCGTTGATGCATTTTTCTTGCTGGCCGTTCGCAAACCCAATCGCCTCTCTGTACCATTCTGGTTTTCGCGCGGAACAGCAAAACCAGTTGATGAAATTGGACGCCTCCAGTCGCTCGCCAATTCATTAGGACAATACAAAACGTACAAACAAAACACTCAAACAATCACACGAATCACAGCCTTATATAGCGCTACTAGCAACTAACCGCACCGAAGTTCCATTTTTTGCGCCAATGCCGCACCGAAGTTCCATTTTTTGCGCCAATGCCGCACCGAAGTTCCATTTTTTGCGCCAATGCCGCACCGAAGTTCCATTTTTTGCGCCAATGCCGCACCGAAGTTCCATTTTTTGCGCCAATGCCGCACCGAAGTTCTATTTTTTGCGCCAATGCCGCACCGAAGTTCCATTTTTTGCGCCAATGCCGCACCGAAGTTCTAATTTTTGCGCCAATGCCGCACCGAAGTTCTATTTTTTTGCGCCAATGCCGCACCGAAGTTCCATTTTTTGCGCCAATGCCGCACCGAAGTTCCATTTTTTGCGCCAATGCCGCACCGAAGTTCCATTTTTTGCGCCAATGCCGCACCGAAGTTCCATTTTTTGCGCCAATGCCGCACCGAAGTTCCATTTTTTGCGCCAATGCCGCACCGAAGTTCCATTTTTTGCGCCAATGCCGCACCAAAGTTCCATTTTTTGCGCCAATGCCGCACCGAAGTTCCGTTTTCTCGAATGTCGCAGGGGTCGCTGATGGCGTCGGCGGCTGGCGCGTCTACGGCATCGATCCGTCCGCGTTCTCGCGATCGCTGATGAAACGCTGCGCGGCGCTGGTCGAGTCCGGCGACTTTCAGCCGAGCCAACCGGCGCAGGTGCTCGCGAATGCGTACGCGCACATGAAACTGATCCGGTTGGTTGGTTGAGGCTGGTGTTTTGTGGGTTTTGGTTTTTGTTGTTTGTTTTCTGCCATTTGTCATTCGCTCTGGCCTCTGTATGCTATTATTGTAGTCTCACTCAGCTTCTATTTTTCTTTTTTTGCGCTTAAGTTGTTTTGGCTACTGAGGTTCATGTTATTGACGTCTCAACATGATTCAAGTCTTATCTTGCAGTCGGTGTGAGACCAGAAGACAATAAATCACTGGGTAACCAGAATTCGGATTTCGGATATATAAAACAGAGGGCTTTCCCCGGAATCTGAATCGTGTGAAAACAAAGTTATTCCTTACTAAATACAGCGAACAGGCCAGGAACATGGTCATGAAACCGAAACCAGAGTAACTTCATTTTATCGTCATTCACAACTTCACTTTAAAAAACATCAAAAGGCCACCAATCCACGAAAAAAACTCAAAATTTCAACCACAAACAAAAACCAATCCGATCTTTCCTCCAGCTCCACGCAAACGCAACGCCGCGCCGACGAGTGGGGGAACACTGAAAGGAGACGCCGTCATTCAATCGACGACTCGACGACCGAGACGAAGAAACCGTCAATGAACAACAACAACAATTCCCTTATCATGCGGATGCGCGAGCGAGCGTCAGCGAGCGGACAGCGCATCACGCATTATATGAGCCGTTATCCTCTCGCGCGCGTTTTTCAAATTTGCTCGCTTCCTCCAGCGAGCATAGTATAAGCCACAAACTTGGTTCTGTGCACACGAAACGAACACCCAAAGTTGTGCTTGGAGCCGCGAAAAAATTTTTATCCGACTACTTTTCATACGCTGTAGACACGAAAAACCTATTCTGAAAACAGTGTTACTTATTTTTCTATCTCTTTTTTTTTCCGGTATGTAATCAACATGTGTTCGCGCTTTCAGTTTTTACCTGCGACACGTTCACAGTCTAGCAAGAATGTTTCCTGGGGTAATTTCATCCGTAGATTTGGAAAAATGGGTTAATTTTTTGCCCCGACCACTTTTTTGGGTAAAAATTTGGGCATTTTTAAAAGTTCGCAGCGTTTTCACCGGGTTTCAAGTGTTCGCCCTTTCAATTTTTAGCTGGGACACTTTCACAGTTGAAGAAAAATGTTTCCTAGGGTAATTTCATCCGTAGATTTGGAAAAATGAGTTAATTTTTTGCCCCGACCCTTTTTTGGGGTAAAAATTGGGCTTTTTTGAAAGTTCGCAGGGTTGTCACCTGGTTTTAAGTGTTCGCCCTTTCAATTTTTAGCTGGGACACTTTCACAGTTGAACAAGAATTTTTCCTCGGGTAAATTCATCCGTAGATTCTGAAAATTTAGTTTATTTTTTGCCCGGGCATTTTTTGGGTCAAAATTGTGCATTTTTTGAAAATTCGTAGCATTTTGACTGGGTATCATTTTTTCAGTCTTACAAATTTTGTCTGAGCTACGAAAAATAGCAGAAATGTTTAGTCCGTAGGAATTCAATACGCTGATCACGGATTTTGGGATAGTTTTCTTACGTGAGCAACTCTAGATGCTGAATCGTGACGATTTCGGGCGAATCGGCCGTGGAAGTTGGCGAAATCGGTCCAGAAACGAAAAACAAGAAAAGGGTGTTTTCCAGGGTAATTCAATGCGCTGATCACGAATTTTGGGTTAGTTTTCTTACGTGAGCAACTCTAGATGCTGAATCGTGACGATTTCGGGCGAATCGGCCGTGGAAATTGGCGAAATCGGTCCAGAAACGAAAAACAAGAAAAGGGTGTTTTCCAGGGTAATTCAATGCGCTGATCACGAATTTTGGGTTAGTTTTCTTACGCGAGCAACTCTAGATGCTGAATCGTGACGATTTCGGGCGAATCGGCCGTGGAAATTGGCGAAATCGGTCCAGAAACGAAAAACAAGAAAAGGGTGTTTTCCAGGGTAATTCAATGCGCTGATCACGAATTTTGGGTTAGTTTTCTTACGTGAGCAACTCTAGATGCTGAATCGTGACGATTTCGGGCGAATCGGCCGTGGAAGTTGGCGAAATCGGTCCAGAAACGAAAAACAAGAAAAGGGTGTTTTCCAGGGTAATTCAATGCGCTGATCACGAATTTTGGGTTAGTTTTCTTACGTGAGCAACTCTAGACGCTGAATCGTGACGATTTCGGGCGAATCGGGCGTGGAAGTTGGCGAAATCGGTCCAGAAACGAAAAACAAGAAAAGCGTGTTTTCCAGGGTAATTCAATGCGCTGATCACGGATTTTGGGTTAGTTTTCTTACGTGAGCAACTCTAGATGCTGAATCGTGACGATTTCGGGCGAATCGGCCGTGGAAGTTGGCGAAATCGGTCCAGAAACGAAAAACAAGAAAAGGGTGTTTTCCAGGGTAATTCAATGCGCTGATCACGAATTTTGGGTTAGTTTTCTTACGTGAGCAACTCTAGATGCTGAATCGTGACGATTTCGGGCGAATCGGCCGTGGAAGTTGGCGAAATCGGTCCAGAAACGAAAAACAAGAAAAGGGTGTTTTCCAGGGTAATTCAATGCGCTGATCACGAATTTTGGGTTAGTTTTCTTACGTGAGCAACTCTAGACGCTGAATCGTGACGATTTCGGGCGAATCGGGCGTGGAAGTTGGCGAAATCGGTCCAGAAACGAAAAACAAGAAAAGCGTGTTTTCCAGGGTAATTCAATGCGCTGATCACGGATTTTGGGTTAGTTTTCTTACGTGAGCAACTCTAGATGCTGAATCGTGACGATTTCGGGCGAATCGGCCGTGGAAGTTGGCGAAATCGGTCCAGAAACGAAAAACAAGAAAAGGGTGTTTTCCAGGGTATTTCAATGCGCTTATAACAAAATTTGGGTTAGTTTTCTTACGTGAGCAACTCTAGACGCTGAATCGTGACGATTTCGGGCGAATCGGGCGTGGAAGTTGGCGAAATCGGTCCAGAAACGAAAAACAAGAAAAGGGTGTTTTCCAGGGTAATTCAATGCGCTGATCACGGATTTTGGGTTAGTTTTCTTACGTGAGCAACTCTAGATGCTGAATCGTGACGATTTCGGGCGAATCGGCCGTGGAAGTTGGCGAAATCGGTCCAGAAACGAAAAACAAGAAAAGGGTGTTTTCCAGGGTAATTCAATGCGCTGATCACGGATTTTGGGTTAGTTTTCTTACGTGAGCAACTCTAGATGCTGAATCGTGACGATTTCGGGCGAATCGGCCGTGGAAGTTGGCGAAATCGGTCCAGAAACGAAAAACAAGAAAAGGGTGTTTTCCAGGGTAATTCAATGCGCTGATCACGAATTTTGGGTTAGTTTTCTTACGTGAGCAACTCTAGATGCTGAATCGTGACGATTTCGGGCGAATCGGCCGTGGAAGTTGGCGAAATTGGTCCAGGAACGAAAAACAAGAAAAGGGTGTTTTCCAGGGTAATTCAATCCGCTGATCACGAATTTTGGGTTAGTTTTCTTACGTGAGCAACTCTAGATACTGAATCGTGACGATTTCGGGCGAATCGGCCGTGGAAATTGGCGAAATCGGTCCAGAAATGAAAAACGAGAAAACGGTTTTTCCAGGGTAATTCAATGCGCTGATCACGGATTTTGGGTTAGTTTTCTTACGTGAGCAACTCTAGATGCTGAATCGTGACGATTTCGGGCGAATCGGCCGTGGAAGTTGGCGAAATCGGTCCAGAAACGAAAAACAAGAAAAGGGTGTTTTCCAGGGTAATTCAATGCGCTGATCACGAATTTTGGGTTAGTTTTCTTACGTGAGCAACTCTAGACGCTGAATCGTGACGATTTCGGGCGAATCGGGCGTGGAAGTTGGCGAAATCGGTCCAGAAACGAAAAACAAGAAAAGCGTGTTTTCCAGGGTAATTCAATGCGCTGATCACGGATTTTGGGTTAGTTTTCTTACGTGAGCAACTCTAGATGCTGAATCGTGACGATTTCGGGCGAATCGGCCGTGGAAGTTGGCGAAATCGGTCCAGAAACGAAAAACAAGAAAAGGGTGTTTTCCAGGGTATTTCAATGCGCTTATAACAAAATTTGGGTTAGTTTTCTTACGTGAGCAACTCTAGACGCTGAATCGTGACGATTTCGGGCGAATCGGGCGTGGAAGTTGGCGAAATCGGTCCAGAAACGAAAAACAAGAAAAGGGTGTTTTCCAGGGTAATTCAATGCGCTGATCACGGATTTTGGGTTAGTTTTCTTACGTGAGCAACTCTAGATGCTGAATCGTGACGATTTCGGGCGAATCGGCCGTGGAAGTTGGCGAAATTGGTCCAGAAACGAAAAACAAGAAAAGGGTGTTTTCCAGGGTAATTCAATCCGCTGATCACGAATTTTGGGTTAGTTTTCTTACGTGAGCAACTTTAGATACTGAATCGTGACGATTTCGGGCGAATCGGCCGTGGAAATTGGCGAAATCGGTCCAGAAATGAAAAACGAGAAAACGGTTTTTCCAGGGTAATTCAATGTGCTGATCACGGATTTTGGGTTAGTTTTCTTGTATGAGCAACTCTAGATACTGAATCGTGACGATTTATGGTGAATCGGCCGTGGAATTTAGCGAAACCGGTCCAGAAATGAAAAACAAGAAAACGGTGTTTTCCATGGTAATTCATTACGCCGATCACGGCTTTTGGGTCAGTTTTTCTTTTGTGAGCGATTCTAGGTACTGAATCGTGACGATTTTGGGGAATCGGCCGTAGAAATGGCATAGGAGAAATCGGCCTAAAAACGAAAAATGAAAAACCTGAGTTGTCCGGGGTTTAGAAGAATGTGTGACCAACGAATTGTGATTTTGGTCCGACCTTCGGGGCTTATGTAAAAGTCAGAATATTATCTAAAAATGCGTGAGACGCATATAAAAGGAGGAATATGGCCTTGTGTAAGCAGTGAAAGACTTGGCTCGACAACGCTTTTCAAGTCTCTGATGTGGTACACACGGATACAAGTACATAAGGGTCATATTTTTGCGCCGCGTTTGTTTGTTTTTTTTTGAAGCACGCCCCCCACCGATTCCGGAAACCCGAAGGTACCAAACTCCGGTGGGATTGGGGAATGGACGGCTCACCATCCCGTGGAACCAATACCCTCGGCATGTGAGGGGGGCAGCCTCTAAGCCCCGCTCTGTCCTGGGGGCACCAGTGATCTTAGCCCGATTTCGGTTTCGGTGGCCTGCGGTCGCTATATCCCCGGAGGGCAGCGAATCCGAAAGTTTTCGTTTTCGTTTTCGTTTTGCTGAAAAGCGTAAAACTTTGAAGTTATTTTTTAATTGTTCTCTTCGATTTAATCTAAAATCACGCCATGTGCGAAATTCTGTAAATTCTGTGCAAAAACAGAAAAATTAGAGATTGCAAAACATTGTTGCATGTAGCTTTTTCGTTGTTGTTAACGTACGCACCGCTGTGTACACACCAGCACCAGTGACAAAAAGGAGTTGTCTTCCGTTGATTTTCACCTTTTTTACCGGTGTCACCTTCAACTAGTGTGGCAGGATAAACCGTCTGTCCCGTGAGTCATTGCCTTTGCCACAGGAGACCTTGCGTTCCGCAATGCTTCTGCGATACAATTTGTCCTGAACAAACCAGTGTCAGCGAGCTAAAGTCTGATTGTTATTTTAGTAGTTTTAGTGGTCGCTAAATGCCCGAAATCCGCAAATGTGAAAGTTTCATTTGTCTACAATACAAAGTACGAGGGTTGCCATGTGCAACCGAAATCATAAATAAACGGCGCAAAAATATGACTCTTATGTACTTGTATCCGTGTGTACCACATCAGAGACTTGAAAAGCGTTGTCGAGCCAAGTCTTTCACTGCTTACACAAGGCCATATTCCTCCTTTTATATGCGTCTCACGCATTTTTAGATAATTTGTTATATTTTTATTTTTACTTCACTTACAAAAAAGGCTTGACTTAGGTTAAGGTGAACAAGCAAAAACAGGAAAATTATAAACTTCGCATTTTCACTTTGCAAAAAAGGCTTGGCTTATGTTAGGGTAAGCGGGTAAAAGAAGCATTCGCTTTTTAAAACGGGTAATTGAAAAAAAACGTTAATTTTTATACTTTTTATTTGGTCTTACTTCACTTACAAAAAAGGCTTGACTTAGGTTAGGGTGAACGGTAAAAAATAGCAAAATCTTAAAGTTCGCATTTTCACTTTACAAAAAAGGCTTCGCTTATGTTTGGGTAAACGGGTAAAAAAAGAAGCATTAGCTTTTTAAAACGGGTAATTGAAAAAAAACGTTAATTTTTATACTTTTTATTCGATCTTACTTCACTTACAAAAAAGGCTTGACTTAGGTTAGGGTGAACGGGGAAAAAATAGCAAAATCATAAACTTAGCATTTTCACTTTACAAAAAAGGCTTCGCTTACGTTAGGATAAACGAATAAAAGCAGCATTAGCTTTTTAAAATGGGTAATTGAAAAAAACGTTAATTTTTTAATTTTTTATACATTTTTACTACAATAAAAAAAAGGCTTGACTTAGGTTAGGGTGAAAGGGTAAAAATAGCAAAATCATAAACTTCGCATTTTCACTTAAATACATAAAAAATATTGGCTTGGCTTAGGACTTGGCAGTGATTAAGCCACATACGCTCGGGTCCATTGGCTAGTTACTACTAAATTTACAATTTGTCTGTCTGTCTGTCCGTCACACTTTTGAATTGGCGCCCATTTTTGCTTTTTTTGCCATTTAAGAAAGCTTCATCTCAATCTCAATCTTTATCTATTTTCGATATCACTTGAAATTGTTTAAACAAAGCGCCGCTCTTCATAGCTGAAAGTCATCATGATACTCTTTTCAAGTGGATACTCTACGGTTATGAGCGATAATTTCAACGTAACTACCCGATGGGCAAACGGCAATTGTTGCTGCTCATGTCTTTCAAAAAAGTTAGTTTTTAGTTGGGTCGCTATGGTATCTATATTTACCATTCATTTCCACTTTGCAAAAGGCTTGGGTTATGTTAGAGTAAACGGGTAAAAGGAACAATTACTGTAAAACGAGACTTAAAAACGTCACTTTTTTGTTTCTGCTATTCATTTTCACTTTACAAGAAAGGCTTGGCTTATGTTAGGGTAAGCGGGTAAAAGAAGCATTCGCTTTTTAAAACGGGTAATTAAAAAAACGTTGTTTTTTATATTTTTATTTTTACTTCACTTACAAAATGGCTTGACTTAGGTTAGGGTGAACACGCAAAAATAGCAAAATTATATTTCACTTTACAAGAAAAAGGCTTGGCTTATGTTAGGGTAAGCGGGTAAAAAAGCATTAGCTTTTTAAAACGGGTAATCGAAAAAAACGTTGTTTTTTATACTTTTTATTCAATCTTACTTAACTTACAAAAAGGCTTGACTTAGGTTAGGGTGAACAAGCAAAAATAGCAAATTTATAAACTTCGCATTTTCACTTTGCAAAAAAGGCTTGGCTTACGTTAGGGTAAGCGGGTAAAAGAAGCATTAGCTTTTTAAAACGGGTAATTAAAAAAACGTTAATTTTTATACTTTTTATTCGGTCCATTTTCACTTTACAAGAAAAAGGCTTGGCTTAGGTTAGGGTGAACGGGTAAAAATAGCAAAATCATTAGCTTTTTTTACTTTAAAAAAGGGTAATCGTCATAGTTGAAAAAAACGTTGTTTTTTATATTTTTATATTCGATTTACTTCACTTACAAAAAGGCTTGACTTAGGTTAAGGTGAACGGGTAAAAATAGCAAAATCATAAACTTCGAATTTTCACTTTACAGAAAAGGTTTGGCTTATGTTAGGGTAAACGGGTAAAAGAAGCATTAATTTTTTAAAACGGGTAATTGAAAAAAACGTTGATTTTTATATTTTTTATTCAATCTTACTTAACTTACAAAAAGGCTTGACTTAGGTTAGGGTGAACGGGTAAAAATAGCAAAATCATTAACTTCGCATTTTCACTTTACAAAAAAGGCTTCGCTTATGTTAGGGTAAATGGGTAAAAGAAGCATTAGCTTTTTAAAACGGGTAATTGAAAAAAACGTTAATTTTTATACTTTTTATTCAGTTTTACTTCACTTACAAAAAGGCTTGACTTAGGTTAGGGTGAAAGGGTAAAAATAGCAAAATCATAAACTTCGCATTTTCACTTTACAAAAAGGCTTCGCTTACGTTAGGTAAACGGGTAAAAAAGCATTAGCTTTTTAAAACGGGTAAATGTAAAAAACGTTAGTTTTTATTTTTTTATTCAATTTTACTTCACTTACAAAAAGGCTTGCCTTTGGTTAGAGTAAACGGGTAAAAAAAGCAAAATCATAAACTTCGCATTTTTTATTTATTTAAATACATTGAAAAATATTGTATTGTAGGCGACATCACGGCAGCACAAGGTAAATTTTCTTCAGGGTTATTATTCAGTAAACGTTACTGTTTTTTCTTTCTAAGTCAATGCCACTTCACCAAAAAGGCTTGGCATTGATTAAGCCGCATACGCTCGGGTCAATTGGCTAGTTACTACTAAATTTACAATTTGTCTGTCTGTCTGTCCGTCACACTTTTGAATTGGCGCCCATTTTTTGCTATTTTTGGTATTTTTGCTATTTAAAAAAGCTTCACATCAATCTCAATCTCAATCTATTTTTAATATCACTTAAAGTTGTTTACACAAAACGCCGCTCTTCACAGTTGAAAGTCATCATGATACCACGGTTTTCAAATTGATACTCCATGATTATGAGCGATAATTTCAACGCAACGCACGATGGGCACATGGCAATTGTTTGCTGCTAAAACTTGACGAGCGACTGCGAAAGATGTAACAAAACCGTCTTTGAAAAAAGTTAGTTTTTTTAATTGGGTCGCAATGGTATTTACCAGTCATTTTCACTTTGCAAAAGGCTTGGGTTATGTTAGGGTAAACGGGTAAAAAGAACCAATGACTGTAAAACGAGACTTAAAAACGTCACTTTATTGTTTCTTCTATTCATTTTCATTTTACAAAAAAGGCTTGGCTTATGTTAGGGTAAACGGGTAAACAAGCATTAGCTTTTTAAAACGGGTAATTGAAAAAAATGTTTTATTTTATCTTTTTATTCAATTTTACTTAACTTACAAAAAGGATTGACTTAGGTTAGGGTGAACGTGTAAAAATAGCAAAATCATAAACTTCGCATTTTCACTTTACAAAAAAGGCTAGGCTTAGGTAGACGGGTAAAAGAAGCATTAGCTTTTTAAAACGGGTAATTAAAAAAATCGTTAATTTTTATGTTTTTTTATTCAATCTTACTTCACATACAAAAAAGCTTGACTTAGGTTAGGGTGAACGGGTAAAAATAGCAAAATCATAAACTTCGCATTTTCACTTTACAAAAAAGGCTTGGCTTAGGTAAACGGGTAAAATCGATCTTACTTCACTTACAAAAAGGCTTGACTTAGGTTAGGGTGAACGGGTAAAAATAGCAAAATCATAAACTTCGCATTTTCACTTTACCCTAGAAGCTTTAGCTTTTTAAAACGGGTAATTGAAAAAACGTTAATTTTTATACTTTTTATTCGATCTTACTTCACTTGCAAAAAGGCTTGACTTAGGTTGGGGTGAACGGGTAAAAATAGCAAAAACATAAACTTCGCATTTTCACTTTACAAAAAAAGCTTCGCTTATGTTAGGATAAACGGGTAATTGAAACATTAGCTTTTTAAAACAGGTAATTGAAAAAAACGTACATTTTTATACTTTTTATTCAGCTTTACTTCACTAACAAAAAGGCTTGACTTAGGTTGGGGTGAACGGGTAAAAATAGCAAAAACATAAACTTCGCATTTTCACTTTACAAAAAAGGCTTCGCTTATGTTAGGATAAACGGGTAATTGAAACATTAGCTTTTTAAAACAGGTAATTGAAAAAAACGTACATTTTTATACTTTTTATTCAGCTTTACTTCACTAACAAAAAGGCTTGACTTAGGTTGGGGTGAAAGGGTAAAAATAGCAAAATCATAAACTTCGAATTTTCACTTTACAGAAAAGGCTTCGCTTATGTTACGGTAAACGGGTAAAAGAAGCATTAGCTTTTTAAACCGGGTAATTGAAAAAAACGTTAATTTTTACATTTTTTATTCAATTTTACTTCACCTACAAAAAGGCTTGCCTTAGGTTACGGTGAACGGGTAAAAATAGCAAAATCATAAACTTCGCATTTTTTTTATTTAAATACATTAAAAAATATTGTATTGTAGGCGGCTTCACGGCAGCACAAGGTAAATTTTCTTCAGATTGGTTATTCAGTAAACGTTACTGTTTTTTCTTTTTAATTCAATGCCACTTCACCAAAAAAGCTTGGCATTGATTGATTAAGCTCGGGTCCATTGGCTAGTCTATATTATTAAATTTACAAAGTGTCTGTCTGTAACCGCGTGTCATTTTTGGCCGATTTGAATTGGTGCCCTTTTTTGCTACTTAAGAAAACTCCATCTCAATTTCCTTAACCTATTTTTTATTAATGCCAGTTGAGATTGTTTTCTCAAAACGTCGCTCTTCATAGCTGTAGTCATCATGATACTCTTTGGTCAACAGTTCAGTTCAGTGCAGCATAGGCAAATAGAAGCGTGGCTGATCAAAACTTGATGATCGACTGGGAAAGATGTAACAAAACCGTCTTTGAAAAAAGTTTTAACTTTTTTGTTTTTGCAAAAAATCGGGTTGCAAAACGCACATCGACATCGGCATTGCAAGTTGCACTTTGGATTCAAAACAAGTAAATTTCTTTGAAATTGATACTCCATGTTTCATTTTCAAATTAATACTCCATGGTTATGAGCGATAATTTCATCGTAACGCACGATGGGCAACTGGCAATTGTTGCTGCACAAAACTTGACGAGCGACTGCGAAAGATGTAACAAAACCGTCTTTGAAAAAAGTTAGTTTTTTAATTGGGTCGAAATGGCATTTACCATTCATTTTCACTTTGCAAAATGTTTGGGTCATGTTGGGGTAAACGGGTAAAAAGAAGCAATGACTGCAGAACGAAATTATAAACGTCACTTTTTTGTTTCTTCTATTCAGTTTCGCTTCAGAAAAAAGGCTTGGCTTATGTTAGGGTAACCGGGTAAAAGAAGCATTAGCTTTTTAAAACGGGTATTTTTAATGAAAAAACGTTAATTTTTAGGTTAGGGTGAACGAGTAAAAATAGCAAAATCATAAATTTCGCATTTTCACTTTACAAAAAAAGATTGGCTTAGGTAAACGGGTAAAAAAGCATTAGCCTTTTAAAACGGGTAAATGAAAAAAACGTTAGTTTTTATATTTTTTATTCAATTTTACTTCACTTACAAAAAGGCTTGCCTTCGGTTAGGGTAAACGGGTAAAAATAGCAAAATCATAAACTTCGCATTTTTTATTTATTTAAACACATTAAAAAAATACTGTATTGTAGACGACTTCACGGCAGCACAAGGTAAATTTTCTTCAGGGTTATTATTCAGTAAACGTTACAGTTTTTTCTTTCTAAGTCAATGCCACTTCACCAAAAAGGCTTGGCATTGATTGAGCCACATACGCTCGGGTCAAAAGGCTAGTTTCATTAAAATTTCAAAAGAGACAGGATTTCAAAATCAGCAAACGTTCGGGCTTTTCCATTAACTCAAATTAAATCACAAAAAATACAATAAAATAAAGAAATGATTGTTTAAAATTTTTCAGGCTAATGGTGGTAAGCCAGATGACATCACGATCGTCTTGGTGGCTGTCACACGGGAGCACGTCGATTGTGCGGCCGCATCGCTGTGAAACTGCTGGAGCGGAATTTGAAAAATGCACATTTGCAATAGAATCGCATTCATGAAATGGTATTTAGCGACGCATAGCTAGTAAACACTTTAAAATGGCATTCATGAAACATCATTACCATCGGCGACGCAAAGCTATGATGGTGATTCTTTTTTGCATTCATGAAGCATCACTAGCGCTAGCTATGCGCCTTGGCTCGATTTTGATCGACTGACCATTGTCTGGTTTCGAACGTTCCTTTGAATATTTCAAAGAATTTTTGTATTTTCTTGCACGCTATGAAGGGCAAGCAAGCTCAGCTCATGTTTTTTTTCGCTAGTGGTCATGTTGACACGCAAATTTATACACTGCTTAATGTTCGGTATTTTTTCGTTATATATTTTTGTGCATCAGTTCTGTATTTCCGCGTGTTTTTGATGCGGCGAAAATTACATCTAACCCGTATCATAATGCAAAATATACTACTAGTCAAGTCAAAAGAGAAGCAGTTGACGTTTTGTTATTTACAACAACACTCTTGCTGTTGTTTATGTTGTTGTTTTTTCTCGCTTGTCTGTTGTTTATATATTTTTATTGGTTGTTTAAAACTAAACAGCGTAGTCAACACCATCTAGTGAATGAAACACACACACAAGACCCTGCCCGTGTTTTCTAGCTGGTTTATTATCAGTGTTTTTTCACAAATATCGTTTTCGACTGTGTTTTTGTGTATTCTTTGATGTGGGTCGACGTGTTATTTCAGTTTTGGATTGCCAATAGCTGTGGAAAGTTTATAAAAAGACTTTCGAACTTACTATTTAGAACTTAGATCTGTGTACAGTGGAGACGAGGAAATTCCATCTTTTAGATCTACAGTCGATCACACTATTTGATTTTTTCTTCAATTTTAATAAAAAGAAAATTACGTGTGGTCACACATTATCTTGTTGTTTTTTGTGCTCAATAATACAATTTTTTATTAAGCTTTTAGATTTATCGGCTGTCTAAGTTGCCAGCAGCTTGTTCGTAATATGCTGTTTACTGTTTTATCTTCAGTGTCACTTTTTGTTTTTTCTCAATAAAGCTATCATTGTGTGTTATGTTTTTTAGTACATTTTCCTTCTGGCACTTATTACGAAATTTAGTTTTTAGTTACAGACGTTTTTTGTAGAAATGTAGACGTGAAAAGTAAACGTCTCGTGTACGAATTTTTGAACAGACAGCCAAACCCATTTTTGTATCGATATGGGTGTTAAATTTTTTTAAACAGACGGTATTTCTACGAAGGGGGTTACAAAAAAGAAGTGGTCCTGCCACCGGGTTCCAAAATTTGCTTTGGCTTAAGACACCATTAAGACGAAAACGACCAGCAATTAAAATCTTTCTTCTGTAAACTTTTTATTCTGCAATGGCAGTTTAAACCAAACAAACAAAAAAACGGTGATAATGAAATCAAAATACAAAACGGAACTGCACAAAAATAAATTTATGCAATAGCTGTGTGTAAAGTCACCGACATGAAGGAATACATTTTTTTGTACAGAAATCGCAGACTCCGAAATAAATAATGCAAAATGTGCTAAAAATGTAAAAAAATATGGTGAATGAAACAATTAAATATGGAATGTTGAATAGCTTTGAGAAAGTATTATCCTTTGTTACCATGCATAAACGCACACATTAGCTGAACGACTTAATCAAAATGCTTCAAAACTGAACAAAAAAGTACAATATAACAAATCTGAATCTCAATCAAATCTGCCACAAAACCAAACAAAAACAAAAAATTAAAACACTACAATGTATGATTGTTCGAGTGAGAACCAACGATTTTGTACCAGTAATGATGAAAACGATCTGGTATTGTTTCGCTTGATTGAAACACGACGTGAAAACAGTTCCACAAAACTTTCCACGCACCGCTTATGCCTAAAACAGTCAATTTAAATCTTTAAATTTAAAAATAATCTATTGACTCTGTAAAACTCAATGCAATGAGCAAATACGACAAATTTTTGAAGATTTTCAAATCACTTCAGTGATTAGCATTTCTTTAGCTGTGTACTATCGTTGATGTGGATGTTGCGGGCAAGGCGAAAGTCGGGGCTGAGAGTTTTGCGGGTCGGTCGGGCCTGCAGGGCGGCCCTGGCTTATTTTTTCTGCGGGCGATCTGAGCCAAAAAAACTGCGGGTCGGGTCAAAAAGGCCTCTTGGCCCGCAACATCGCTGGTCGTTATCACAAGCTCTTACACCTGAGAACTCGATTAAAACACAGTGCATCTATTTCACTTGAACCTCGAAACGAAAACTCGTTTGGCAAAACTCAGCTGCTGCAAACACAGTTGAACTTTTTAACCGTCGCGGTTATGGCATAAAGTTCTATGTCATTTTTGTCATTTTACTTTTGAGTCGCAAAAAGAATCGGACTCGTTCCAGTAAGAAAAAAAATTCGAAAGTTCATACTTGCGCAAAAAACACGCTTGAGAAAATGCCAACGCCTCTAATTTATGCCATGAACCCGACGAAATGTTGACATGTCTTCCGAAGTGGGCTCTATGTATTTCTGTCGTTGCATTCATTTTGGTGTTTTGGATCCGCAAAAGCCTGCTCGTGTTCTCAGACGATGGCACGCTGTTTTTCTGTCATCCGCTTGCAATGATCTGTCGGATCGGTGCATGTCATTCGCAAAAAAAACTATCCAAATACAACAACAACAACCCGTCTAACAAGTCAACATTACATTCACGATGAACATCATCAGGAGCAGCGCACTGAGTTTCGCCCCACACGGAAAACACTCCTCCTTTTCATCAATAACCAAAACTCGACAAGAAACAAAACACCACAACAACAAAAAAACAAATCACGGCGGTCAAAGCGACGTCTCGGCCAGCTCCTTATATACGAACGCCTCGACACACAGACGGTACCTGCACAGCGCATAGCACCACCCATCGGCGAGCGCAATCGCGCCAACCTCGCCCTTGCCCATGTCGGCGATCACGCGTTTACACCGAAACTTGTCGCCATCAAACAAGAACAACTTCCCACTGCCATCATAGACGACGATGTCGCCCTCCGCATCCCACACGGCCAACTTCGGCCCCTGCACGATCCACTCCTGGCCCTTCGCACGGCGCATCTTCACCGACTGAATGCCGGCCAGCTCGATCTCGTCCGTAACGGCGACCATCGACAGTTGCGCCTTCTTCCAGTCGCACAATAAAAAGTGGATCTCGCGCGCCGCCGGCTCGTAGCGCGTCGCGAAGTCGTTGTACGCGCCACGCCGTGAATTCTCCGTCACCAGTGTCCGCCACGTTCGCATCGCGAAGTCGTACGCCCAGATCACCAGTTTCTGTTCACCAGTCGCCATCAGGTACAGTAGACCGTCGGCGGCGGCAGAGATCTTGCGCATCGCCCACGTCTCGATCTGGAGGTCGTCCGGGCACAGCACCGTTTCGACGAGCTCGAAGTTGCCGGCGTAGATGTTCAACGACCACGAGCCCTCCTTGTAGCCAAGTACGACCAGTCGGAAGCGGTCCCCAACCGTCGCGCAGACCAGTCCGCAGGCGTTCTTGCCGTCGGCGACGTGCTGATGCTTGCGGAGGTCGCCGTTGCGGTCGAGGATGATGAAACCGTTGTCGTAGTCGGCGATCGCCAGACAGCCGTTCGGCAGTGTGCACGTGTCGACCGGGTTCTTTAGGGCCGCGATCTTCAGCCGGTAACTCAGGCAGCTGCGGTTGCGGCACTGGAATTTTTTGGGTGGAGGTGGTTTCGGATGAATGAGACGGGGATTTTTGGCGATATGGGTTTTTAAGACCCACAGGCAGTCTGATTCGGAAATGCGTGTCATGTTTAGTTGATATCAACTGCCTATGTACACTTCTCGGTGTGGTCCATTGCATGAGCGTAAAAAAACAAGAGTCTAATGCGCTCCCACTAAGCCATGTGGAAGATATTGGTCCGTTGAAACCGGCGTTTTTCGCAAAAGTGGGAATGCTGATTTGCTCCACCGAGCTAGTGCGACCGATCAACTTCCTTTGATTCGAATGCATCGATTCACTGAACGCACTGGAAATGCCGATGGTTTCCGGTCACAAAATTCCACCTTGAGAAACTGGAAACTTCCTGTACCATCAACCAATTACAAAATCAATCAATCAATCCTCCCACCACCATAACAAAAAAGAGACAATCCCACCTGGAAGAACGAGCTATCCGCTGAGGTCGACTGTTGCGTACAGCAGACGGGCAGGTCGGTCACGGTCAGATGTGGCCCGAGCGACGTCGACGTGGACGGTTGCGGCTCGCTGGCGGCCGCTGTGGCCGTGGTCGCGGTCGACGGCACGTATTGCGCGGCCGTGCTGCTTACGGTCACGAGACCGTGGCGGGACGTTGACGGACCGCCGATTGCGAGACGGCACGGCGAGTCCGTGATTGACTCGGTCATTGTTGGCACGCCCCGGCTGGGCTCCGTTGGCGAGTCTTTTGGACTGATCTGAGCGGGGTGAAGTGTTTTCTTTTGGTTTCAGATTTCTGGAACAACACTTTTGTTTTTTCTTTTTCAGTAAAATACGGCTTTAGCCAGGTCTGCCTCTGGTAATTGTCAAATTGCACTGACGAGCCAGGGGCAGGGGGCAGGGGCACCGCGCTGTCCGTCTACCTAGCGAAACCGCAAACGGCGAACTTTCTGTATTGTTGGTGATTCGACATAAGAGAGTGGACTTTCGAACAACACAATCAATGCTTCGAATTCTAAATCTAGCGCATGTATCATGAAGTCAGTTTTTATTCCAGACAACTCTATCGAGCTTCTTTTCATCGAAATTTTCTTGTGCCTGACCCCGAATCACCAAACACGCAAACCTAGGCTGATTCTTCATTCAAGCAAATCGAACAGCACAAAGTAGAAGAAAGAACAGCAAAAACGATCCAACTCAGAAACTGAAAAAATCTAAATTGAGACAAAAAAAAACTGAACCTCAACAAGCCCAACCTGGTGCGCCCCGCCGGCCGCTCCAACCTGCAGCAGGGCGGAATTAAACGCGATCAGTCCATGCTCGTCGGCGGTCTGTGACCGCGCGGGCAGCGTGGGCGACGGGCAGTTGTGGGTGTGCCGCGGTACGCTGCTGGTTGTGGGCGGCGTAACCGCCCGGCGAGAGGGAGACCTGACGATTCGAAGAGTTGTTCGGTGGAAAAGAGTTTTCTTTTTATACTACTGAGAAAAACACGGACTAAGTTATGGTCAGTGGTCAGTTATGGTGTGAAAAATCTTGGTGTTGTTGAAAATTTGAAGCGTGGTCAGCTGATTTCGGGAAATTTACATTTTGGTCAGTTAATTTCGGAAATCGCGTTACCTAATGAACGTGTGGATTTGGTCAGTATCTTGGTCGTTTTTTCTTCTCGAAATGAGCTGACCAAAAGTTTTTGTTTCTCGACGTATAGGCTGACCAAGACGGCTTTTTACGAAATATTGATTTTTGACGCGAGCCAAGCCTGTGATCCTTTTGTCCAATATCGAGACAAAAAAGTTCTTTTTTTCAACAACCTGAGATCCAGTAGGAAGCGCGATTTGCCGCGCGGTCGCCGCACTGGCGATGGCGAGCCGGAGTGCGTTCGGTGGAGGTTCGTCTGGAATGAAGAAAAAATGAAAAACTAAACTCGATCAATCGATTTCGAGCAGTGGATGCACGGCTGTTTATTCATTTCATTTTGTTTAAAACAGGGTCGCCCCCCCCCCGTAAACCACCCAATATTGGTAGTCCGTGAGTCATCTCTGCTAACCACCAAGCTACAGAAGCTACTAAATTCGATGCTGTTACATGTGAGTCAACGCAAAAAGGAGAAAAAAACACTGCTGGTTTCGTCATTATTTTCTCTTCTTTGACCGACTGTGTCTCTGTGACAGGCTCTCACAAACAGCCCATACTTACCAATTGATCAGTTTGCTTCGCGTGTCCGTTCACGAGAACGGGCTGCTGTAGCTGCTGTTGCTGATGCGTCAGTAGATTCGGATTGTTGCCGTGCAAAGTGTTGTTGTTGTTGTTGTTGTTGGCAACAAGTTCCGATTGTTGTTGCTTCTTGTTCGGCGCAAGATTGCCGAGACTGCTACCTCGTTGGCGGCAACTGGAATGAAGTGTTGACGTTTCGACAGTTCGAGAGGGATACGTTGGAAGTGAACGTCGCCGGTGAGAAACCAACTGGCACCACCTTGTCTAAAACAAATCTGGCGTTGAAAACGGCATTGCTGAATTCTAGTTGGCTTTTTTATGCTGCCCACCTGGTGTAACTTAAAAATGTCGTCTGGTGTCATCAAAAATCACCTGGCGTCACTTAGTGCTACTTAGTGGCACTTAAGGAGCATTCATGAACAAGCATTTAATGACTGCGTAGCTATGTTTTAACACAGCTACGCGTCACTAAATACTACTTCATGAATGCCGCTATAGTAACACTTGGCGTCACTTAAAGCCACTTGAAGCCACTTGGTGCCACTTATTACCGCCTGGCATTATCTTCTATCACCTGGTGTTGCTGATTGCCACCTGGCATCACATAATGCCACTTGGCGACATGTGCTCTACGTGGCGTAACTTTATGTTATCTAGCACTTTTTATACCATGTAGCGTCACGTGATGCCACCTGACACTACTATATTTATGCCACCAGATGTCACTTAATGTCACGGGCCGTCATTTACTGCCATATTTCAAAGTAGCAATGCCGTCAAAGGTGGCGCCAGTTATTTTCTCAGTAGAACAACCAACAACAAAATTCTCGTTATTTATCAGACCGTTTCTCGGTGCGCGGCCAACTCAACCACGGAAACATGTCCTGGGCTCGTCTCAAACAACTAAAACTGCTGATCTCTCTGCACGCTAGTGATGGTGATCGACTAAGACAGTAGTGTGATTTTGATCGACAAAACATGGAACGAAATGTTCAGTTTGTGCTGACGTGACCGACGGACAGAAAATTCGGTGGAGTCTATCATCAGAACAAACGTGCCGACAGAAACAACGAAACAAACTGTGTGCTCGTGATGTGCGTGCCAAGAAAAATGTTTTACAGTCGAACTCTAAATTATAGGGAATCCGCTGAATGGTTGGGATTACGGTATGCATGCTTTCCGTGCAAACCAAACTCCGCCCACACAGCAATGCCTGCACAGAAAGCATGCATACCCTAATCCCAACCAGTCAGTTGATTCCCACCATAAATTAGGATTGACTGTAGTCACAATATTCGACAAGAAAGGACTATACACTTTTAGATAAATGGCCCACCGTTATACAAATGATTGATGTGGTGAAACTCAAGTGACGTGCGACAATGAATTCAAATTTGCTGTGTACCTGCAGAACCAGTACCGCCAGCAAGACAACAACATCACGCAAGAGCTGCCAACTCGGCGCCAAACACGGCGACATCGCATTTTTCAAGTTTTTAACCTCTTGTGGCCTATGGGGCTTTTTGGCTTCGCATGGTCTTCTGGCCTCACACATGTGATTTGTGGCAGAAACAGTGACTTATTACAAAAGTGGTGAAACAGTGCTGGTCATCGTTTTAGGTCATCATAAATTCTGTCACCGTTATCCGAAGCTCCAGAAATACATCAACAGAAAAGCATGAATGTGTGGTTTTGAGCGAAACTGATGATGACTGTGTGTGTGCTCATACCTCATACGAAATTAAAAGTCATACACAATTTCAAAACCGTCTCTTTAGTAGAGAGCGACAGAGACGGAGGGGAGAGGGCACCGCTGTACCGGTCAGCTCCGGTGACATGACAAGAGTTCATTTTGGAATTTGTAAACTTTCGGGGCCGCCCATTTTGGAATGTTTGTCGTTAGAAACGTGGTAGAAACTGACATTTCGGGCACAGTGACTGGCTTGCATTTATGAACGGATACACAAAGCGAATTAATTGATTGCTCTCCAAAACAGCCTCAAAGTCAAGAAACTCGAGAGACCAAAGTTCCCCGCAGAACCAACCCCACCACCAAGCATTACGACCGGTAAAATAACAAATCCGGCCGGCAAGATTCCGATGCAAAGTGTTATAACATCCGGGACAGCGGTCGCTTGTTTGCCCGTGACGACACACACACACGGAAGCGCGTTCTAAGATCGAGAAAACTGCACAAACACGGGAGTAGAAGATTGTTAAGAAGAAGAAGAAGAAAAAGAAGAATATAATATAAGAGGCGATGAAATATGAATGGATGCGATGGCATGGGGTTACGGCATATGCTGGCATGTATATGCACATGGACACGGTTAAACTGCAGCTACATGTATGACTGACTGACTGGACTAGCGGTGGTTAAAATGAGTTTTTCTACAATGAATTCCTTCCATACACCTTTTTGAGCTTCTTCTCTCGTGTTCTGTGACAGTATTGCTCGTGTGGCCGCACCATCATGGCACCATGCACTGGATCGCATAAATGTTTGCGGAATTAATGTGTGTGTGACATGGTACAGTTTGATTTACGGTCTGTAATGAGTACAGGTTTTGCAGAGTTTTGAAGAGAGGAGAATGAGATTTTCACGATTTAGTTGAAGCGAAGTGCCAAGATTACAGGATAATCATGTAAGCATCGGATTGTTTTAATGAAATGGAAACTGCAATATTGTCACCAGTAACAAAAGTGCATTTGTTTGTCCCCTGATCATCAGGACAGTAAAGCTATTTTCGGTTCTCTGTGCTTCTTCTTCGGAAACCCCACGGGATTCCCATAGAAGCACGCACGCAAAGACATCCGCAATTAAAACAAAACGTGTACACACATACAGACACACACCCGGGTATTCGGCACACGGCACCAAAACACGTCATTGCGTCTGACGACAAAACTGATTGTGATAATGGACTTTTCCGACAACAACCAGATTTCCGCCAAATTCCAGCAGAGATGGGGTCACCCCGAAAAACTTTTCTTCACCACATACAGCGAAAAAAGATTCTAAAAACCCAACCACTGCGGTTTTAGACTGGAAAGGAACATGACAAAATCAAAATTCTATCAGGGGCCAATAAATAAAAGCGCACCCATTATACTGAACACGCGCTGAAGTGCCGTAGATATATGGCCTGTGTGTTTGCGTGGGTCCGAATCAGATTTTTGGGGCAACACTGGGCCAGAAATAGTTGCCAAAATTGCCAATATATCGCGACCGAACTGCGTTCTTTCTTCGTCAGGTATCCGTGTGACAAAAGAACCATTTCTTAATGGGACCATAGCCTTGTTATGGAAGAATTATCAGCAAACCTGCTGTCGGTTTGCCACTACGATAGTGTATGACATGCGAAGAAAATGGCAACAACCGCAAACTTGGCCACTTTTTCTTCATCAGATAGAAGACCGAAACGCCGAAACTTCGGTGGCGCACAGGTCTTTTGAATAAAAGGAGGTCGGGAGAAAAAGAGAAGTCGGAATTTCGTGCTTGTTCCGCGCCGCGTGGAAGAAGTGGCAGAAAAAACTCCATTAGCGAGATACGATCACCAAAACGCAGAGAGACACAGCCAGCGGAACTTTTTTCGGTTTGCCCAAAAAAACCTCTTACAATCTGAAAGATCCCTTTTCGCGCGAATGATACAGGTCACCAAAGTTGCTCGAAAAATTAAGTAATACGGAAAAAACCTGTAAGCTATGCGATAAAGTAAATTTGAAACAGATGTAAACCTCGTATTAAACGTAACGGTAACGGAATATGAAATTAGTTCCGTTGTACTTTTTTTCACCGAAAAACCCGACAAAGAGACCACCGGAACCACCGTCGTCACTTTGAATATGTCAGCAGAAAAAATGATTGAGTGCGCCCGTGCTCCGTGCCCAATAATGAGTAGCTGGCAAATTTCAATTTCAATTGGGCTTTGCAAAATGTTCAACAAAACCATTGAACAACTTTTGTACAACCGAACCGTTTTTCAATATGGACTATTTTGAAAGGAGTCACTTCCACAAATGATTATGTACCCGTAAAAAAGCTGCTCATTGAATACAAGGAACATGCTCATGAATACATGCTCACAAGGAACAGAAAAAATACAACTTTTAAAAATGATTTCCAAAAAGTTGTTTTTGGCCAAACATTCACAAGAAACTCAAAGATAATGACAGTTGTAGTTTGATCACGTTCTAAAAAAGACCAAAACTTAGAGTTTTCTCAAAAAAAACTTTACAACTGAAATTTGCAACAAAAAGTGGTCACTGTTTATTTTCACAAATGACCACAGCGTTAGATCAAACCACCACCACCGGCGAGGGGGGGGTGCTTCACAAAAAATCGCCCCTCCACTTCCACCTTTTTTTAAACTCACATTAACCCAAACCACATCAAACCCGAGTTTCGCAAAAAAAACCGTCCCCACCCCCAACCCGACCGATTCCTAACGATACGCGTGATGACTTTCGCGACCGGATCGCGCGGTCGTCCAACTCGATGCGGTCACCGCGGGCAACGATTTCCAACAGAAACTGGTCACTATTTGTTCTTCACAAGTGACCAAGACCGAACCAGCACATCAACAAACCGCCCCGCGCTTCACACAAAACCGTGTGCCCGCCGCGCCGCCCTAAACCGACCGATTCTTGACGGCATGCAGCAGCGCTTTCGCCAACGACCGCGACGCCTGGCTCGACGCGGTCACCGCGGGCAACGACGGTCGTCGTCGCGGTGTCGTGACCGTGATCTCGCCGTCCGACAGATGAAGCGGCGGGCCCACGCGCGGCGAAACGCCCGCCGATGACGCCGGGTAATGATGGTGGAGTGGTTGTTGATGTTGATTGACGTGATTCTGCGTGTGATTGTGGTGATTCGCGATGAAGATCGGCGAACCGGACGCATGAGGCGCGCTTCGAGTCGGCAGGTGATTACTGCTGGTGGCGGTGATCAGTGTTGCTCTGCTGTTGTTGTTGTTGGTCGGGGTCGTCGTGCTTTTCAACGCGAAGCGGGTCGACTGGAAAAAACAGCGCGCTGGTTTCGGAGTTTTTGGAGAGAAAAATCGCAACTCGACTCAGACCGGGAAAAATACTAGTGGGATGGTTTCGGTGTTTTTGGAAAATTCCCAACCGGGGATCAGTAAACGTCACCGTTGGATTTTTGTTCCACAAATCTTCATTTACCCTGCTGACTAAATTCCTCTAAAATGCAGTTTTGACTTACTACTGGTTACTCAACATAATGTTGAGTGTACTACGATTTGCCAACATTCGTTTGCTGACTCTGGTTTACTCAAAGATTTCTTTGAGTTTTCCAACAGACGACGTTTTTGCCAATCAAGATTCACTCAACATTCTGTTCATTAACCAGTGGTATACATCGGTAGCTCAATAAACTATTGAACCTTTTGTTTTTTTTTAATTTTCTTCAGTATACCAGTGGTGCGTAAGTGACGAAAAAACAGAAAAAAACCGTGCCTTTGGGCTGAACGGAGGCGCAACATCAGCGGGAGCCTCCGTGAGCGCGGGCAGCGCCGGATGCAGTGACAATGGCGGCTCCGTGGTGCTGATTGGTCGCTCAAACGTCGTATATTTGTCGATGTTGTTGTTGTTGTTGTTGTTGCTGTTGTTGTTGTTGTTGTTGTTGTTGTTGTTGTTGATGCTGTTGTTGTTGTTGTTGTTGTTGTTGTTGTTGTTGTTTCTCTTTGTCGTGTTGTTGTTGTTGTTGTTGATAACTGCAGCCGTGGAAGACCGGATCTGATCCAATTCTTTCATCAATAGATTGGTGGTCTCTGAAAGAGAATGAAGGCAAAAACATTATTGATAAGAAAACAAAAGCGAGACAAGCTGTCTGCTTTTCACGAGATGAATAACCGTTATTTACTGTGTACATTACTTGGTTACTTGAATGTAACTTCTTTTTTTGCTAGCATGAAAATGTGACGTGCGGATTCGCTGTCGAGCCGGGGCTTTGAAAAAAAACGCTCACAGACACAAACCGCGTGTGTGTCAGTTAGCACAAAGACAAAGTCAGCGCTGAGCGACCAACGGTATTCTCATACAATATGGACACACACACACAATATAATATTACAAATTGAAAATAAACGCCATGCACATGGCTCACACCGTGGCGATACGAGGCGCGAGTGAGAGAGAAAGGAGAGAAGTCGATGAACGGGCGACAGACGCGCACCTAACACCAGGACAGTGTCGGGGAAGGATTGTTTTTGTAATTCGCGAGTCCGCGGTGAAATTTGGTGAAAACACCGGGACAATTATGGAGTGTAACCGAACCGTGTGGTCACCACGACCAGAGGACAAGATTTTAGTTTTACACTGAGAAAACTGCCACCAGATTTTGTTCAGGATTAGATTTTAATGTGGATCAGGCATTCAAAACATGCGGTTCCGATAACGTTCTTTGTTGCCAAGCTAACAGAGCTTACTGTGCGCATGCTTGACCACAGCTCAAACTTGGCGAAGGATACTTTTCACTTGAGACGAGTTACGCAGATTCGAAATTCAAACTCCAATAGTTCAAATTAAGTTCGACTTTCAAACAATTACCCCGGTCACTTTTCACCTGTTCACTAGAACAATCGCGGTTACAAATCCCCAGAAATAACAAAAATCCAAAAGTGCCAGTCATAATACTCACTTGATACCGCTGGTTGACTGCCCTGCCAGTGCGTGCGCGCGCGTGTGTATGCGAGCCCGGAAGAAATTAAATTACTCACCACGACACCGTGAGCGTATTATGAGGGTCCGCGCATGCGCGCGCGCCCATAACGCACAATTGTACACAACTATATACGTATGAATAAGTTTCATGGGCTTTGTTGAAGAACTGGAGTACACAGAAGAACCGGACTGCGGATAAAGACACAAAGCAGAGAAGAGCTGGAATGTGGAGACGAGAGAAAAAACCCGGCGTGCGACGATCATGAAAACCTGATTCGCTAAAGTTGCTGCCTTAAACTTTTCGCTGGTTAGACGTATCACCAACTAAACTCCACCAGATATGCACGCCTTATTACTGTCATCGCATGTTGTGTCTGCGGGAATTGAGGGCTGGTGTTAAATTTGAACTTGACAAAGTCGCTCGACGAAGAGCATTTTGTTTATTGGTGTTCATAGTTGTTGTTTGGGAAATGAGATTTGTTGTCATCAAGTTGAAAATAGTTAATTTGAAAAAAGTTTGAAGTATAGTTAATACAGATTGCCTGCGCAATTTAAAAGTCATCTGCATTGATGACAAAAAAAAGATGAACCTACATAATTATACATACAAAAATGTACGTCTAAGTCATAATAAGTCGTTAGAGAAAGGTTTACTTTTTTAACACTGCATTGCATTACGTGGTCAATTTTTTAAATGAAAAAAGTCAAACACACACAGTTTTTTATAAATAGGTGTTCTACACAGCTTAGGTTCCAGACTCCAGGCAAGTAAATTCCACGTTAAACGCGGAACTTTATTTCATACCACCTCAAAATCCAACATTAAACTCTCAATAACCACCAACCACCCGCATTATGCACCTTCAAAATATCGGTTGGTGGGGTAGTGGCACACAACTCGCCAAGAAACCACGTCAGTGAAACTTTCAGCTTCTTGGCCAGCTAGCAAAGTATTCGCTGAACTCTGCAGAAAAACGTCTAGTTTTCAACCAGCGGCCAAAACAACAACAACAACAACTTTTAAACATGTCTGTAGGTATCTAACTATCTGTCAAATGTTACCGTCAGCCTTATGTAGTGCCATTTAATCGTACGTGCTGGAAGCGAGAGCCGATATTATATTGTGGCATGTCTAACAGACATATAAGATGCCATTGCCAGCTAGCTTTAAGCGAAATAACCTGATGGCAGACCCATCAGGCAAAAGACGTGGTCTTCAGTGCAGCGTGTGCCGAGATAGGCTCCCGGACACCATAGGTTTTTATTTTTGTTGCGGTGTACGTTAGTCGCAGTCAATCGAAAAACTTCCAACAACACACAAACGATATATACGCCCAAGACTGAGCGAGACACATGGACGCGGCTGCAGAGTGGATCCATAGGAACATACAATCAAACACATTGTGGCATCAGACGGGGCGGCGATTAAAGAGCGTCCAAGTTGCCCATACCGTCTCCTTTTTTCTTCTACTCGTCTTGTCTTGTCTTCGCGCCGCGCGTTCTTTTCTTTTGACCAATATTATTTCATTCGCTCTCCGCTATACTGTTTCGCTCACTCACTCACTCGCTCTTTTTCTCCTGTTTTCCAACATTTTCTTCATCAGTTGCACCGTGCACGCGTTTGCATTAAATACTGGAACAACGAGTATATAGCGAGTAGCTACATAGCTGCAGCTATATGTACATGTATGTATGTACGTGCGCTTAAAAGTTAACAGCTATACAGCTGCGCAATTGCGAACACATAGACAGATACCTAGTAACACACTTGGCACAACTTTTTGGCGCTGTGAATGCTCGAATTGAGACTGTTCGTATTAAGGCCGGGAGAACGAAACGAGGAATTGATTGAGCTCTGACTATTTTGTTGTGAATAGTTTTAAGGAAACATACTTGCAACATATGTACATACATATGTATTAAATACAAAAATACCAAGTTAGCAACCTAACTGGAAAACAACATCTAGCGCATATTAACGCATTGGTGGTGGTGTCACTATGATTGATATATTTTACTGACACGCCTCTTTAGTCAGTCACGCTGCGAGCAGCTGGCTTCTTTTGAAAATAATTCCTGGTTTCAAAGTGCGCAGAAAATAATTGAATTTTTTGCAGCTTATTACTGTTCACATCTTCATGGCAAGAAAGATTATGCCATGAGTAAAGGAGGTAATGCGGGAGACGTTTAAATGCCCGTTTGTAGGTACCTAAGTCTGCATACGTCAGGCATAAACGAGTCTTAAAATACAAAATCATTTTAAAAGTTTAAGTGACATGTAAAATCTCAAGTTTAACAAGATTTCAACCATCAGAATCATCAACAACAGTAAAAAGCTTCTTGTTCTGATTTCTGAAGACAGACAAAGACAATGTGATATACATTGTAAGTTGACAGTTTGATCCCTCCGAACTTACAAAAATGTACAAACGTTAGTTCCATTTCAGATATGTCAAACCCATTTACGCACGTCAAACTTCCAGATAGTGTCAGATCAAGAGTAAAGTTCACGTCAAAACTCCGTCGCCAAAAATGTGACCGTCCCATGAGTATCGTTTATCTGTTGACAACGCCAATAAAACCGATTTGTACTACAAGAATGACACCGAAGTTTTTATTTCGCTGTTTTCCCGGAGAAAAACCGTATGACACACGCATAGCAGGAATATTCATAAATCACCGAATCAAAACCGTGAATCCCCAAAGATGCCTTGTGCGCTATCGGCAGGTCACGTTTCACTCATTTTGAACCAAAAGCTATGGAATTTTTCAAAAACTGGAAGTAGTGAAAACAAGGGACAACTTTAGAGTATAACGTGTGTATGAGTTGTTCTTAGTCACGGCTTTTTTGTGAGTCAAAAAGATACACGGTGGAACTGTACGCAAGAGGTTGAATTACAAAATATTTTATTTGTAAATCCTGTTGAGAACAGCTCTACGGAAAGCAAAGCGGTTGGAGCAGCAGCTCGCAGTGAAAAAGGCAGGTCATAATGGAATCATTGACCAGGAGTGAAGTGCAGAATCAAGACACGCTAAAGATCTCGATGAAAAAATACTTCGTACTTTTCAATTTTCAATTTCCAAAAAAAACGCTTAACTCAAATCAGAAGAAGCAAAACAAAATCGGCACGCACCGGCGCTGTCTTACCATTTGGACTCATTGGTTGCGACTGCGAAGATTCGGTTACGTTGTCCATTTTCGTTGAAAAGTTTCGCCCGATGTGAACACAGCCCTCCGTTTTAACCAATTACAAGAGCGACCAACTTTGCAACATTCATGCAAACATATTGCGTTGTTGGAAATCACATGGAAAAAACGGTCGTTTGTGTCGACAAAGGCGAACCGAAACGAAACGACACACGCCTAGGGAGCGGCCGTTTCAAAAGTCCGAAGTTGAAATAGACGCCGATATTTGTTGCGAACATGCACGAATAATCCACGCAAAAGTGCAGAAAAAGGCCATATACCGCCGCAGACGCGTATTCAATGTCGCGCAAATGTTTGCATAAAAACACAATTACAAAACTATTTCGGCCCGAAAACAATCGGGCAACCGTGGGCACAAGCAAACCTCGAGCCGTAGAATATTAAACGTTGGCGGCGCCAGGAAATTGGCCACAGCGGTGGTGGAGAAAAAAGAGAGACCAATGAAGAGTGGACGGAAGCACAGGCCCGAGCTGTAATTTGTTACGGACAATGTTTACTGAAATCGCTGTGTGGAAATCTGAGCTGTGCTGCATGAAAACGTGGTGCTTTGTTTGGCATAATTTTTCAAAGTGGAGCTATCGCCAGAGAGAACGAGCACATAACATGGAAACAGGAACAAGCGAATCTCCGCAATTCATATCCGCGCTGAAACTGATATCCGCAATCGGTGTGGTGAATAGCATTCGACTGGAGAGAAGCTGGCAAAAAAACTTTAAGCGAGCCTTTGTTGAGGTCCCCCAGGAGTCATGTGACGAGAGCATATGGCCACGGTGACACAGCCGTCGCGCAACAACAACATGTGTTGTTTTTATATTTGTCTTTGAACGAGCATACATATGTACATATTGACTGAACTGCAACCGAAAAGACACACACACATGTGGAAAGAGATATGAAGTGGAGAAAAAAGTACATATACGAGTTGGCAAAGGAATCTGGCGCACGTGCACAAAAAATGTCGTTTGAGAAATGGCGCTTGCGCAAAGTTGCGTTTGCAAATAAGTATAAAAAACACTTTTGTACATGTGTATGTTTACCGATATAATATGCTTCCGAAAACATATGTTCCAAAGCATCGAGAGGGTATAAAATGAAACCAAGATTAGGTACATGTAACGTTGATATGTTTTCACCAGTAAACGCGTGTGAATGTGAGATATCTCAGCAAGCTACGTATTAGGAACGCAATTTTCGGGCCAGTTGAATCGCGTTGGAGACAGATGCAATGTCTCACTGTAACGCAAGCGACTTTTGCAGTGTGTCCAAATGAAAAAAGGCATCGCTGATTGTGCGAGCGACGGCACTTGTAATCAGTTTATGTTCCAGCAATCAGTCAAACCGTATGCCAATATGGTGCTACTTAACACGGTGCGTCGAAAGTAAACGCGATCATGCAGTGTTCTGTCTGACCGTTGAACAAAGACGTCAGTTACAGTAGCGGCATGATGTTATTTCTGACAGACAGGTTTTAATGTGGGATTCACTTCACTTTTTAAAATTTTAATACAATACCTGAACCTCTCTATTATTCAATTAAAATGATCCATTTGAAACCACGGCTAGTATTCAACATTTTATTCAGCCACACCCTGTACGGTTCGGCTTGGTGAAGATGGAACCACTAGAGGAAGCTTTGGGACTGTAACGCTAGTTATTTCAGTAGTTTCACCAATGTTCAACATCTGGGCAACTAGATTTCAGATTACACTAGAAAGGAACCGTAACTTTAAAAAGTCGCAGTTTTAGTTGTGCTCGTCACAGCTCGCTTACACTTTTATTGGATCCACACGTTTTCCAGAGCGCACGAAAATGACTTTTGATCCTTTTAATGTTATGTTATGCATGTTTGATCTTCTCTGCCAATGAAATACAATCATAAAAACTTCACGAGGAGTGTACGATACAAAATAGAATTCTTGAACGAAACTCGATGTAATTTTTCTTGGTATGAACGAATATCAAATAAGCGCGCAATAAGTCGTTTTGTGCATGAAAACAAATTCAGCACACTTATTGGCGGACTTTTCTGTCATGCAGGACATACCGATTGTCAATTCAAAAGCTAACAAACAGGTGGTTGACGGATAAAAATGGACAAAGGGCGCAGAACAAAATAACCGACCAAGAAACTGACTGACTGTTTGCTGAATAAGTTGGTCTGTTTCTTGGTCAGTATTTTTTGTCAGTGTTTGGACGGATGGTTACAAAATCTGAGACAATAACGAATCTATCTCTATTTCTGTCCTGAGTGTCATAAAAAAATTTTTGCCAACAATTTTTTCCCGTTTACCTTTTGCGACATGTTCCCCATACTCGAGGTGTCTCACTGAACGCATCAGCAGTTGATCCTCCGATAGTCCCGCCAGTACTTTGCCGATTGCGCCACTTGAATCCATATTGCTTCAAAAAAGTAGGCAAGCTTTCGAATCGAAAAAAAACAGCTTGGGAAATCTTTTTTCTGAAAGTCTCTGAAATGAAACGGGAAATACATATGTAAAAGTGAAGTAAAAACATGAAGTCTAACAACTGAGATACACGTACAGAACAGAGCTGCACCGAAACTGAGAAACATTAGTTTCAGGAATGGAAATATAGCGGAATCATAAACAAGTTTTGATTGGCAGCTCAAAACAGCAGCTAAAAGCGTCTAATAACTGTCCGAATTTTTCGTCTCTTCCCATTCAGTCGGTTGTTGCCTTATTGACAACTAGCAGATCAGTAGATTACCCGTGCCACTTCCAAAAAAAACTGATTCATAGAAATTGTTTGGGAGAATTTTCAACATTTTGAAATGAAATTCAGAAAAAACGACAAGCTGGTCTTTGTGTAAATGTTAATCCATGTTAATCCTGTTTAACCGATATATCAGTTGCTTGAAGCCCGTAACGTTGATGAATGTAAGTACATTGTATGCTAATGTTTGGATCGCCTCATTGGGTATTATTGTTCCTATCCTATTATTTGCTAAAATTCAGCAAAACTGACCCAACCACACATAGCGAACAATCGAAAAATGCTACGAAATTCATGGAATATCAATTTTACTACCAACTGGTGAAAACTGTTCGACTGAAACTGCGGTGTGCTTGCACATTTCAAACACATTATATGAGTCAGCGCTCGTCAGGTGATGATGGAGCCTAAATGGACGTTTTTAGCTTTGATGACAATTTGAATTTATTACTCAGTTGTTGGAACAGTGTTTTATCAAAACAATCAATAATAAGGTGCTCATATGACACAACCAGACGCACCCACTCGGTCAAAATGAAGCCGATTTGTGTGGTCCGGGCTTTGTAGACGTGTGCTCAGAGGCCAGACCCTCACAGAACATGCAGTCTCACTGGCACGTGTTTGCGAATTGACAAATTCAGCTAATTATTTTGTTTGTGGCACGGATTGCGAAAAAGTTTTGTAACAAAGTGCGTGCAAAAAAAAACGTTTCCCTCGAGACCACGCTGTGAGTGAATAATAATGAGGACACAGACAAACAACAACAAGACACGGCACCGCAAAGACGGACTGAAAACAGGGCGTGTTTCTAGTGGCCACGCTAAAAAAGGCTATCCGAGCAGGTGTCCGTCTGGGTGTCCCGCGAGTTGTCCGGGCCACGGAAACAAAAATGGTGCTCTCACGCGAGATACCCAGTAGTACACCTGTTGGGACACCTTTCTTGGCGTGACGGTGCAAACCAATCGATGATTGGCGCGAAAACACTGATACCGAACATAGTTCACTCAACACATTGTTGCGTAACGCTGCAGACAGTTGGTGGTGCGCGAACATTTATTTCCAAACCGTTTACCCCCGAAATGACAGCCGACACTTGCAGCAGGGTGGATGCGGCGGCGGTCTTCGGGAGTTTCGCGTCGGTTTCTCCGTGGAGTCCGCTCTGCTGAGACGGCGGGACAGTGTCGGCGTTGTGATGCGTTCTTTTGCGTTTAGGTCAATCGAAGTCGGGCGGATCAGACTGGTGCTTTTTTGCGGGTGCTGTTCCATTTATTCGGTAGATATCCGAAGCGAAATGTTGTCTTCCTCGTAAAAGCGTCTCGCCGAAAACTCGTATGTGTATAAACAAATGTATGACCGAAATCACTTTGCGCGATTACGCACCATGTGAAATCGCGCTTCAATTCACCGGAATCGCAGAAACATCGCGGTTATAATAGTAATAATAATAATAACCAAAAGTGGAACCGCGGGTTGTACAGTACACCAAAGTACATTGGACCAGACGCAGAAGGTTTACTTACTTTTAGACGCCGATTTCTTGACGCAGACGTCTTTGCTTGAGACAAAAGTGCACGCGCACACTAAAAGCGCGCATTAATGTGAAACGACGAATTTAGCCAAGTAGAAACAGAAGCGAACACATTGCGGGTGTGCTTTTTTGGTTCTTCGGTCTTTTATGGAACCAACCATTAACCAACCGAACCAAACCACGGCATGGGAATGATAATGGTCATGCATACGAACATGCAGCACGTCTGGCTGGACTGCATTAAAGGTAATATTTGTTTGAAAATCGGCACAGGATTACAACACTCATAATACGACTCTCTGAATAAAGAGTGCATGACTTTGTGCACGAAATAGTGCAGTTCAGCTAATGGCTGTGTTCAAACTCGCTGAGCTTAATCAGCCAATCAGCGTGCTAGAACTGAACATTTTGGATTCTTTTGTGCGTTCGCTTGCAAGCACATTTATAGGCTAAAGGTGCATTAGCATGCAACGGCGGAACAAAAGCTCATGGCAAATCACGGTTAAACAGCTTTGAATGGCCGCGCAATAGGGGTCTCTCGACTCTCGGTTGGAGTTCGGAAATGGAAAGTTTTCGTATTTTAGGTACATAACTTTCAACGGTGTATTCGGCGAACAATGCTCGGCTTTTAGCATTTTGATTCGAAAATGCGACGCAAAATGCAAAGCAGTGATTCAACGCACTGGAACAGACAACAATGAAATGAAAAAGCGTGTCGGCGTCTGAAGTTAAATGAGAACCGCAGCCGAAAAAGGTGACAAAATTCACGCTTCTAAACTCAATTGATCGGCGTTCATTGAACCGCATGAATGTGTCAGTCAACATCAACAGCAAAAGCAATTTTTCAGAAAATAAGTTGACAAAAGTAAGAAACTGAAAGGTTTGCTCAGAAAATCTATGAGCAAGGTGAACATATAGCTGTAGGCAGATGCACTGTGAATTTTGCCTGGAACATTAGTTATACACAACGAATTTATAAATAGTCTCCTGATTTATATTTATACACTTCGGATCATAATTTCCGCAACAGGCTGCTTTCCCAGCGTTCTGTGCGGTTTGTTGTTTCAATTTCACCATTATTATTCATCATCAATGTGTTTCTTTGTTTCGCGTGTACTTACTTACACGGTATCACCGTAATAAAGAACCTCAAAACAATAATCCATCTGTTTGCGTATTACATGCATATACATGCGTATACATTTGCGCTTTTCGCCCGACATAAAAAAGCCTGAGAAATTGTTATTCAACACGCCAAATCTATCGGAGAAACGAAAACACAATGGCAACAAGCTGTTGCGCGGCAAAACCTGTGTGTGTGCAATAAGACTGATTGGTTGGTACAAACGTTGGTGTTGGTACAGTGCAACATGCATGGCACGCATTGCTTTTGCTCCTTGAAAGCCAAAAATAGCTGCATCCCCGATGTCAAAAACTTTTGCACTGGCTGGCATTTTGTCATGCCAGAGATTTGAACACTCGTTCTCTGTGTGATACTAAAACATCATGAACAGAACTGTTCGTGAAAAAAATCAAGGTGTGTTAGTAATGGAGTGAGATAACGAAAAACCCGTTGTTCTCGCATATTTTTTCTCATATTGAATTCGGCAATTTTCACCAAAACTCGGTAATTTCTAACTTGCATGTCAGACGATGATCAAATAACGTCTTCAAAAGCTGCATGTTTCTTTTTTGACACGATCTATCGTTCACGCTCAAAGAATTTGTGGTACCTTGTCAATATCAGAAACACCAACTTGTTCCAAGCAGTTTTTGTCGATATTAGCAAAATGTCTGCAAGGCAAGAAGGTGTTCTCTCGAACGAGTATGTATGTGAGCGCCACAGAAAATCCAATCATGTTTATGGGAATTTCTGTTCCCGTGCCATGCTTGGATGTTTTCATTTTTTTCTTTCTCGGAAAAAAGAAAGAAAACTGCTATAGAAACTCACTTTTCTGGTTCTGAGAATATGATCTATTCTGAGATTGCTTTCTTTTCGTTCTCCAGCTTATCAACCAAAAAACGTCTCGAAAAACTGGTGACTTTTAGGAATAATGAAATGCAATCTTCTTTTGATAAAAGAGACATTGATGTACCTGATGTTGATGCCGTTCAGTTGAATACGTCTGAGAATGATACGTTTCCTAAGTTTTTTGTTGAATGTTTTGGTTTTCGGTCCGGCTTTCGGAAAGCAGACCATCCAGAACATCAAGAAATATCGCTCTTTTAGCAGTGGCATTAATCTGAAACATGTGCATAAAACATGAGAATATTTAGCAAATTGGTTGATTCTGAAGAATTGAACGCATGAAATTCAGACAGATTTCAAAACAAGCGACGTTTTTCAAAAAGAAAATCGAGTACAGCGGCATAGGAAGCAGTATTTATGACTTTAACGACCGCGTATTATCAATGTTTTGGATTGCGACTTTTGGACTTTTGTATATCTCTGCGACTCCATGAGTGTGCAGACGTAAAGGAAACCAGTTTCAATCCTGCTGTGGCAATGCAAAATAACCTAAGTGACTCGGCCCTGTTTACAGGACTCGGATCACTTTAGCAATTTTGAATTACCGCGTCACTCATCAAACTGTTTACATATCTATTATCTTTTCGTACGAAGGAGGCCGAGTAATGTTGAATGATGTGTGGAAAAGCCGCACAGCTGAAAAAATGTTTCGCGCCTGAACGTAATTCGAATATGAAACAAAATAATTTTATTTAGTGAGAAAAAATTCCAATTGTTTTTTTCTCAATTTCTTGCACAAATCTGCCGTCAGAACACGTTAAGTTTCGCTGATTTCAAATTGCCGCGCAGCCATGAAACATTTTCTCCATCTGTGCGTGCAAACGCATATTGGGTCACGTTTAATAAGAAAGATAATAACTATGCGCTCATTGAGTGTCGGGGCCAAAATAAAAGATCATAACTATGCTTTTTAATACCGCTGCGCGTCACTAAATACTGCTTCATGAATAAATGCCCCTCAACACGGAGAGAAGTTGACCGGATATGGCGTGTTCTCAGACTTTCCAGTGCTTGAATTAATTTTAGAACCGGCGCAGAATTCTCCGAACATTTATCAAAATATGTCAATCCGAAAAAAAGCGAAATTTTTCAAACGTCACTTTTTCAACAAAAAAGTTGGATTAAAACACAAAATTATGGAGTACGTTTTTCATGCAGGAATAAAAAAAGAAATTTCATGAAAAAAACGCACGAAACACACGAGGAAAAGCTCAACTTCAATCAAAATGCAGGATGGAACTGCGGACGCCTGGGCTTTTACCCTGTTGCAGAAAACTAGTAGGAACAGTTTCAGGCTGAAAATCGTTTCAGAAGTACAGGAAAATGCTTTTCAACACTCTTAAATGGATTATACTGACCCCAATAAAGCGACTTCTGCCCCACACACCCTGTACTTCGACCAAACAGTATGCACGGCGCCAAATTCGAAAGTGTTTTTCAACCAATCAGCCACATAAAGTTGTATCCAATGGTGTTTCCCTTAGAATTCTCCTGTTTATCTTTAGCGCCACTCGCAAACGCAAAAACTATTTTTCCGAATGCCACACATGACGATTTCAGGATACACAAGCAAAAATAAACGTGAAAATGAAAAAAACACTGCTTGTCTGAAGAAAGATGAGCACTGACTGAGATTTTATAAGACATCTGTTCTGGACATCTTTATAAGACAAGTGGTTATATCAGATACCTACGTATAACACAGTGTGTTTCACGGTCACAACAAAACACACACAAGCACACATAACACACGATGAGATGCGCGCTGCTCTGCTGTCGCATGTGTTTATGTGCCTGTGTGTTTGTGTGCCTGTGTGTTTGCGCGTGACTGTGCGACACACACACAACCAACCGAGTGCACTGTTTTCAAACTCGAACTTTACTTTGCTTCACGACAACAGGACACAAAAAGTGAAGCAAGAAGAAACTGAGAAGGAAGAACATTTGTTTCTTACAAGACAAATAAAAAAACGGGCTGAAAACACAGCACCATTTGAAACAAATTTTATTGCGAGTTTGCACGAATCAAACATCAGAAAAGTAATCCTTTTTGTTTTCGGACTGCTCGATAAAACGCGGCGTCGCTTTTGTAAAAAAGGTGATTTACCGTGTCTAATGCGCCAGACAGAAACCACAAAATTGACAAAGACTAATCCCGAAGTTGCCGCCCAAAAATCTATTTGAAGAGCCGAACATCAAAAATTTGAGCCAAGCAAATATCACTTTTTTTATCCTCTTCGCAATAATTCTTGGAAAAAAAACGTAAGATCAAGTCACGCGCCAAAGAAACAGACTCGTATACCGGAAATGCAAGACCTCCTTTATGATCTTTTCTATTTTCTTGATGACACCTGTGGCAAACACATCGAGTACTGAAAAAGTTTGTGATCATGTTTAGCGACTAAACTGACATTGTTTCCCCGAAACGCAAGAAAAGCGAAATACTGCCAAAATTGTGATCCGACGGATTACGGTATCTACCGTAATCGGTTTTGATGCGATCTTGCTTGATTCATAATTTCAAAAAAATCTTGAAAAGCAAAAGACTGGCTGATATTATCTAAAAATGCGTGAGACGCATATAAAAGAAGGAATATGGCCTTGTGTAAGCAGTGAAAGACTTGGCTCGACAACGCTTTTCAAGTCTCTGATGTGGTACACACGGATACAAGTACATAAGAGTCATATTTTTGCGCGTTTATTTATGATTTCGGTTGCACATGGCAACCCTCGTGCTTTGTATTGTAGACAAATGACCTTTCACATTTGCGGATTTCGGGCATTTAGCGACCACTAAAACTACTAAAATAACAATCAGACTTTAGCTCGCTGACACTGGTTTGTTCAGGACAAATTGTATCGCAGAAGCATTGCGGAACGCAAGGTCTCCTGTGGCAAAGGCAATGACTCACGGGACAGACGGTTTATCCTGCCACACTAGTTGAAGGTGACACCGGTAAAAAAGGTGAAAATCAACGGAAGACAACTCCTTTTTGTCACTGGTGCTGGTGTGTACACAGCGGTGCGTACGTTAACAACAACGAAAAAGCTACATGCAACAATGTTTTGCAATCTCTAATTTTTCTGTTTTTGCACAGAATTTACAGAATTTCGCACATGGCGTGATTTTAGATTAAATCGAAGAGAACAATTAAAAAATAACTTCAAAGTTTTACGCTTTTCAGCAAAACGAAAACGAAAACGAAAACCTTCGGATTCGCTGCCCTCCGGGGATATAGCGACCGCAGGCCACCGAAACCGAAATCGGGCTAAGATCACTGGTGCCCCCAGGACAGAGCGGGGCTTAGAGGCTGCCCCCCTCACATGCCGAGGGTATTGGTTCCACGGGATGGTGAGCCGTCCATTCCCCAATCCCACCGGAGTTTGGTACCTTCGGGTTTCCGGAATCGGTGGGGGGCGTGCTTCAAAAAAAAACAAACAAACGCGGCGCAAAAATATGACCCTTATGTACTTGTATCCGTGTGTACCACATCAGAGACTTGAAAAGCGTTGTCGAGCCAAGTCTTTCACTGCTTACACAAGGCCATATTCCTTCTTTTATATGCGTCTCACGCATTTTTAGATAATATTCTGACTTTTACATAAGCCCCGAAGGTCGGACCAAAATCACAATTCGTTGGTCACACATTCTTCTAAACCCCGGTCAACTTAGGTTTTTCATTTTTCGTTTTTTAGGCCGATTTCTCCTATGCCATTTCTACGGCCGATTCCCCAAAATCGTCACGATTCAGTACCTAGAATCGCTCACAAAAGAAAAACTGACCCAAAAGCCGTGATCGGCGTAATGAATTACCATGGAAAACACCGTTTTCTTGTTTTTCATTTCTGGACCGGTTTCGCTAAATTCCACGGCCGATTCACCATAAATCGTCACGATTCAGTATCTAGAGTTGCTCATACAAGAAAACTAACCCAAAATCCGTGATCAGCACATTGAATTACCCTGGAAAAACCGTTTTCTCGTTTTTCATTTCTGGACCGATTTCGCCAATTTCCACGGCCGATTCGCCCGAAATCGTCACGATTCAGTATCTAAAGTTGCTCACATAAGAAAACTAACCCAAAATTCGTGATCAGCGGATTGAATTACCCTGGAAAACACCCTTTTCTTGTTTTTCGTTCCTGGACCAATTTCGCCAACTTCCACGGCCGATTCGCCCGAAATCGTCACGATTCAGCATCTAGAATTGCTCACGTAAGAAAACTAACCCAAAATTCGTGATCAGCGCATTGAATTACCCTGGAAAACACCCTTTTCTTGTTTTTCGTTTCTGGACCGATTTCGCCAACTTCCACGGCCGATTCGCCCGAAATCGTCACGATTCAGCATCTAGAGTTGCTCACGTAAGAAAACTAACCCAAAATCCGTGATCAGCGCATTGAATTACCCTGGAAAACACCCTTTTCTTGTTTTTCGTTTCTGGACCGATTTCGCCAACTTCCACGGCCGATTCGCCCGAAATCGTCACGATTCAACATCTAGAGTTGCTCACGTAAGAAAACTAACCCAAAATCCGTGATCAGCGCATTGAATTACCCTGGAAAACACCAATTTTCTTGTTTTTCGTTTCTGGACCGATTTCGCCAACTTCCACGCCCGATTCGCCCGAAATCGTCACGATTCAGCGTCTAGAGTTGCTCACGTAAGAAAACTAACCCAAATTTTGTTATAAGCGCATTGAAATACCCTGGAAAACACCCTTTTCTTGTTTTTCGTTTCTGGACCGATTTCGCCAACTTCCACGGCCGATTCGCCCGAAATCGTCACGATTCAGCATCTAGAGTTGCTCACGTAAGAAAACTAACCCAAAATCCGTGATCAGCGCATTGAATTACCCTGGAAAACACGCTTTTCTTGTTTTTCGTTTCTGGACCGATTTCGCCAACTTCCACGCCCGATTCGCCCGAAATCGTCACGATTCAGCGTCTAGAGTTGCTCACGTAAGAAAACTAACCCAAAATTCGTGATCAGCGCATTGAATTACCCTGGAAAACACCCTTTTCTTGTTTTTCGTTTCTGGACCGATTTCGCCAACTTCCACGGCCGATTCGCCCGAAATCGTCACGATTCAGCATCTAGAGTTGCTCACGTAAGAAAACTAACCCAAAATTCGTGATCAGCGCATTGAATTACCCTGGAAAACACCCTTTTCTTGTTTTTCGTTTCTGGACCGATTTCGCCAATTTCCACGGCCGATTCGCCCGAAATCGTCACGATTCAGCATCTAGAGTTGCTCGCGTAAGAAAACTAACCCAAAATTCGTGATCAGCGCATTGAATTACCCTGGAAAACACCCTTTTCTTGTTTTTCGTTTCTGGACCGATTTCGCCAACTTCCACGGCCGATTCGCCCGAAATCGTCACGATTCAGCATCTAGAGTTGCTCACGTAAGAAAACTATCCCAAAATCCGTGATCAGCGTATTGAATTCCTACGGACTAAACATTTCTGCTATTTTTCGTAGCTCAGACAAAATTTGTAAGACTGAAAAAATGATACCCAGTCAAAATGCTACGAATTTTCAAAAAATGCACAATTTTGACCCAAATAATGCCCGGGCAAAAAATAAACTAAATTTTCAGAATCTACGGATGAATTTACCCGAGGAAAAATTCTTGTTCAACTGTGAAAGTGTCCCAGCTAAAAATTGAAAGGGCGAACACTTAAAACCAGGTGACAACCCTGCGAACTTTCAAAAAAGCCCAATTTTTACCCCAAAAAGGGGTCGGGGCAAAAAATTAACTCATTTTTCCAAATCTACGGATGAAATTACCCTAGGAAACATTTTTCTTCAACTGTGAACGTGTCCCAGCTAAAAATTGAAAGGGCGAACACTTGAAACCCGGTGAAAACGCTGCGAACTTTTAAAAATGCCCAAATTTTTACCCAAAAAAGTGGTCGGGGCAAAAAATTAACCCATTTTTCCAAATCTACGGATGAAATTACCCCAGGAAACATTCTTGCTAGACTGTGAACGTGTCGCAGGTAAAAACTGAAAGCGCGAACACATGTTGATGACATACCGGAAAAAAAAAAGAGATAGAAAAATAAGTAACACTGTTTTCAGAATAGGTTTTTCGTGTCTACAGCGTATGAAAAGTAGTCGGATAAAAATTTTTTTCGCGGCTCCAAGCACAACTTTGGGTGTTCGTTTCGTGTGCACAGAACCAAGTTTGTGGCTTATACTATGCTCGCTGGAGGAAGCGAGCAAATTTGAAAAACGCGCGCGAGAGGATAACGGCTCATATAATGCGTGATGCGCTGTCCGCTCGCTGACGCTCGCTCGCGCATCCGCATGTTTTCCTGCTCCTTTCCACTATTCCCTTCCCCCCAATCACAAACCCAGCCCTCACCAACTGTTATTTGCAACAACCAACCAACAAGTTCCCGACATTTTAATTTAGTGGCGGCAGTTATTACCGCTTGCGGTTAGCGGGTATGCGCAGTTGCACTCTTCACTGCAAAACCTTGAAAATCATCAAACAGTCACCTCTGGTAATCATTTTGTTTTCGCAATAAATTGGTATACATTCAGATTCAGCATTTGAGAGTTTCGACAACCCAGAAACGTATTCAGGAATTCTGAACGCTGTTACATACATGAAAGAATGTAACATTTAACGTTATGAAAATACGTTTTCGAACACTGACTGATCGAGTGGTATGATAGGGTATGTATGATGCGGTCGTTAACCACAAAATCCCGTCCAATACAAAAAAAACAATTATGCCGAATTTAAGATAGGCTTTTTGAGTCGACCGACCCGGCCTCCACACCTCTAGGCACAATTTCAAAAAAGTTCTCAAATTCAGTCAAATTTAGGACCAATCGAACCGCCTTGATGCCCTGAGTTCGAAAATCATATTTTTATCTTAATCCAAATTTTCTTTATGCTTCAAAATTAGAAAAAACCTATTTTCCCCCTTTTAGTAAAACTGCTCTAGCTCGCTTCTGCTTAGAGCTATTAACAAAAATCAAACACCAATCTATTTCCCTTGTGTTCGCGCACGTTTTTCGTTTTATACTAAGGGTTAAAAACGTTTTTTCATGCTCTGTATTTTTGAAAAACTGCATTTTTATATAGTTTTTTAATCCAAAGCGAAAAATGGATATTTCCATGCGTAAAATTTCAGCTTCTCTTCATAAAGCGTCCCCGGAGTCACACGATACAAAACAAAATGGCTTGTCGCATGCGTTTTTTTTGGTCAATATGCCGCATGCATACTGTACATGCGCGCACACACACAGTCACAGTGCACGCAAGCAGTGTGTGCCCCTTTTACCCTTTCCCCCCCCCGTTTTTATATAACACCCAAAAAAATAACCACGCCACTCTAACCCGCCCAAAAAAAAAAACTGCCGAAAATTGCCAGGTTCCACATATTTGCCACCCTAGATGCCATCCCTCTTCTGCATATGATGTTGCCAAGGGCGAAATGCAGAGAACCATTCTACATTGGTTGATTAGTGAACGTTTTATCTTTTGTTACATGCAGTTGAAATGTAAAAAACCAATACGATAAAAAAGCGTTCGCAAGTTGTTTGTTGTTCGCTTTGCACAATTACGATGTAGCGCCTAAACTGCGCTGGCAACTTGCTTATTGTTCGCTTTGCACAATCACGATGTAGCGTAAACTGCGCTTGCAAGTTGTTTGCTGTTCACATTGCACAATCACGATGTAGCGCGTAAACTGCGCTTGCAAGTTGTTCGACTGCGCTGGCAATTTGCTTGTTGTTCGCTTTGCACAATCACGATGTAGCGCGTAAACTGCGCTTGTAAGTTGTTTGCTGTTCACATTGCACAATCACGATGTAGCGCGTAAACTGCGCCTGCAATTTGTTCGCTGTTCGCTTTACACAATTACGATGTAGCGCGTAAACTGCGCTGGCAACTTGCTTGTTGTTCGCTTTGCACAATCACGATGTAGCGCGTAAACTGCGCTTGCAAGTTGTTTGCTGTTCACATTGCACAATCACGATGTAGCGCGTAAATTGCGCTTGCAAGTTGTTTGCTGTTCGCTTTGCACAATCACGATGTAGCGCGTAAATTGCGCTTGCAAGTTGTTTGCTGTTCGCTTTGCACAATCACGATGTAGCGCGTAAACTGCGCTTGTAAGTTGTTTGCTGTTCACATTGCACAATCACGATGTGGCGCGTAAACTGCGCTTGTAAGTTGTTTGCTGTTCACATTGCACAATCACGATGTAGCGCGTAAACTGCGCCTGCAAGTTGTTCGCTGTTCGCTTTGCACAATCACGATGTAGCGCGTAAACTGCGCTTGTAAGTTGTTTGCTGTTCACATTGCACAATCACGATGTAGCGCGTAAACTGCGCCTGCAAGTTGTTCGCTGTTCGCTTTGCACAATTACGATGTAGCGCCTAAACTGCGCTGGCAACTTGCTTGTTGTTCGTCTTGCACAATCACGATGTAGCGCGTAAACTGCGCTTGCAAGTTGTTTGCTGTTCACATTGCACAATCACGATGTAGCGCGTAAACTGCGCTTGCAAGTTGTTTGTTGTTCACTTTGTTGGGGTGCACTATTGTAGAAAAATTTCTGGGGGGTGCACACCCCCCCCCACCCCACCCATGATATTTTTTCGCTTAAATTTTGAAGGGAAAACGCTAAATTTTGCGGCAAAATTACAATGAAGAATGTCAAGTTATCATATATTCAGCTTTTGGACTTTATAGACAAAAAAATCATGATTTTTAAGCAAAAGTTCATGATTTTTGGATGGTCCGAGAAAATTTTTGGGGTTGGCACTGTAACTTAAGGTCCATGTGAGGGGGGGGGTGGGTGGGGTGTCAAGCAAATTTCGAAAGGAGTGTGGATGGTCCAGTGTTCAGGTTTTAAGGTTTGGTGTCGCGTGACCCCACCCCCCACGCGGAGGTCTCGGGTGCTCTAGGGGGGGGGTGTACGTACCCCCCCCACCCCCACGTCTTCGGTACTGAACCCGTGGGCCCTACTTTCAGACGTATGACTGTTTCATGCTCATGCAATATCATGTGAACGGTATCCATCATAAATATCTATCAAGCACATAAATACAACTTTCAGTGCACTGTACACGCCCACCACAGACGCTTTTAATCAAAAATTTCAAATTCAAATAACAAAAAATCTTCAAAATTTTGAATTTCAAAAAAACCCATACACAGGATTACCCAGCAGAACGAGGGCTTTCATATGAGCCATCAATCAGCGCGCTGCGATGAAGTTTGAGCGGACCCATATTTTGAAGGAGTACCGAAAAAAGGACGGACGGACAAACACGGCACAATGAGAAGATTAAGACAACACAGCCACAGTCAAAAGATCGCGTAGTGACCGCACGCTAAATGAAAATGTCCGACTTTGTGTCCGATGTCCTACTCCTGTCCGCCGCGGTGTCCGGTCCCTAAACTCAAAGTTTCGGAAAAACGCTCGGGGCAAGACCCCGACGGGAGGGGTATAATTGCGGCCCTCTAAATGTGGCCTGAAAAGGCCTGAAGAGTTCCGGTCCGCTCATTATACTTTTGATACTTTTTTGTTGAATGAAAGTTGCGATATTTTTATTTGAAGCTTCATTTGATCAACGTTGCACAAAAAGCGTGCACGCATGCGCATCTTTCTTTATTCGATGCGTATTTGAGTTGTTCTGTTGCGTTGCAACGAGACGCTACATCGTGATTGTGCACAGCGAACAACAAACAACTTGCAAGCGCAGTTTTCGCACACACTGCTTGCGTGCACTGTGACTGTGTGTGCGCGCGCATGTACAGTATGCATGCGGCATATTGACCAAAAACGCATGCGACAAGCCATTTTGTTTTGTATCGTGTGACTCCCGGCGACGCTTTATGAAGCTGAAATTTTACATGAATACACATTTTTCACAGATCTTTCAGAATTACTTAGCAACTATACCCCACAAACGTTTCTAAAGTACCGAAAAACGTAAAAAACCACCAACCTCTGCAGTTTTTTATAAATACAAAGCATGAAAAAACGTTTTCAACCCATAGTATAAAAACGAAAAATGTGCGCGAGCACAAGGGGAATCGATTGGTGTTTTTTTTTTGTTTTTGTTTTTTTGTTTTTTGTTAATAGCTTCAAGCAGAAGCGAGCTAGAGCAGTTTTACTACAAGGGGGTCAAAAATTAGGTTTTTCCTAATTTTGAAGCATAAAGAAGGCTTGGATTAGGATAAAAATATGATTTTCGAACTCAGGGCATCAAGGCGGTTCGATTGGTCCTAAATTTGACTGAATTTGAAAACTTTTTTGAAATTGTGCCTAAGGAGGGTCGGTATTGTGAAAAAGCCTATCTTAAGATAGGCTTTTTGAGTCGACCGACCCGGCCTCCACACCTCTAGGCACAATTTCAAAAAAGTTTTCAAATTCAGTCAAATTTAGGACCAATCGAACCGCCTTGATGCCCTGAGTTTGAAAATTATATTTGTTTATTAATTTGACCCTTTTTTAAGCTCCAAAATTCAGAAAAACCTGTTTTTTGACCCCCTTGTAGTAAAACTGTTCTAACTTGCTTCTGCTTAAAGCTATTAACAAAAATCAAACACCAATCGATTTCCCTTGTGTTCGCGCACATTTTTTGTTTTTATACTATGGGTTGAAAACGTTTTTTCATGCTTTGTATTTATAAAAAACCGCAGAGGTTGGTGGTTTTTTACGTTTTTCGGTACCTTAGAAACGTTTGTGGGGTATAGTTGCTAAGTAATTCTGAAAGATCTGCGAAAAATGTATATCCGTGTAAAATTTCAGCTTCATAAAGCGTCGCCGGGAGTCACACGATACAAAACAAAATGGCTTGTCGCATGCGTTTTTGGTCAATATGCCGCATGCATACTGTACATGCGCACACACACAGTCACAGTGCACGCACGCAGTGTGTGCGCTGCTGCTCATCCCATTCACCCTGCTGTTATGCAATACACCTAAAATATTACCCACGACATTTGACTGGTTCTATTCTAAAATGACGCTGCAAGCTCGATATCAAGAGCCTGAAAAAAGAATTTTCTTTATTGCACAAAATCAGTCCCATTGTCTTGCTGCGATTCATGTTCTACACAAACGCACTATAATACATGTGTGACGTTATTACAAAAACGTTTTACCGTATTACCCCCAATAAACCCCCATGGGGGATTAATACGTCAGCGACTTTTAGGGGTGGGGGTTTATTGGTGGGGGGGATTATTGGTGGGGGGGGGGTTTATTTACAAAAAATTCTAGGGGTGGGGTTTACTGAAAAATAGCAAAAATACCTTGCATGGCAGGCAAGAAAGTCGCAGAAACTTCTACTCTACATTGAAATTTCCTATTATAACAGCCTTTTGTAATGAAATTACCATTAACTCATCTATTTGGGGCCTTTGACAGCACAATTTCATCATTTTCACTGCAACCAGCCACTGAATTCGCTGGGTATGTGTTTCAAACAGGTTTCCAATAATCCCCCATGGGGTATTATTTGTGGGAGGGGGGATTATTCGGAAACTTGTCGTGGGGTGGGGGTTTATTGGTGGGGGGGATTAATGGTGGGGGGGGGGTTAATGGGGGTAATACGGTATTATTTTTTCTATGAACATGACAAATTGTGCACTGCATTCAGAGCTACCCGGACTTTTCCCGCGCGGACATTTCCCGCGGACATTTCCCAGGCGGACATTTCCCACGCGGACATTTCCCAGGCGGACATTTCCTGCGCGGACATTTTCCGCGCGGACTTTTCCCTCGCGGACATTTCCCACGCGGACATTTCCCGCACCGGACATTTCCCGCGCGGACATTTCTCGCATTTTCGGACATTCCCGGATATCTCCATTTACTTTTCAGTCTGTTTTCGGTCACTTCTTCCCGCTGAGTTCAGTTCTACCTAACTTTCCACCCGCTGAAACCAATTCAAAACTCAACCAATCAGCAGTGTAAAACTTGTATTGATCTGCCAGCCTTTCAACAGAGATTATTTATCAAGTCTTAGCTATTGATTTTTTTATTGTTATGCGTGTTCGCATGTAACCGAGCACATAAGAAAAGAACAAGAGTGGTACAATTAACGGTCTGGATTTTGATATTGAGTTTTTGGGCCTAAAAACCTAGTAGGAATACTTAGTTGTCAGAATTAACCAGTGCGGTGCGGGAAATGTCCGCGCGGGAATTGTCCGCCCGCGGGAAATGTCCGCGAGGGAAATGTCCGAGCGGGAAATGTCCGCGCGGGAAATGTCCGGTGCGGGAAATGTCCGCGCGGGAAAAGTCCGGTGCGGGAAATGTCCGCGCGGGAAATGTTCTCGTGGGAAATGTCCGCACGAGAAATGTCCGCGCGGGAAATGTCCGCGCGGGAAATGTCCGCGCGAGAAAAGTCCGGGCGGGAAATGTCCGCAAGGGAAATGTCCGCGAGGCAAATGTCCGCGCGGGAAAAATCCGCGCGGGAAATGTCCGCGCGGGAAATGTCCGCGCGGGAAAAGTCCGCGCGGAAAATGTCCGCGCGGGAAAAGTCCGCGCGGGAAATGTCCGCGAGGGAAATGTCCGCGCGGGAAATGTCCGCGTGGGAAAAGTCCGGTACGGGAAATGTCCGCGCGGGAAAAGTCCGCGCGGGAAATGTCCGTTTGGGAAATGTCCGTTTGGGAAATGTCCGGTTACCCATGCAGAGATACAGTGAATGTTTCAAGAATGGAACACAAGAATGGTTTTACTACGTAGTATGCTGTGTACAAGAGGCGGGATTCATGGTTTTCAACATTTCACCGTCTCCTTTGGAAAAAAGATAATATCAGATACATTATTGTGACGATCATTATAAATATACAAAATCAGTACAAAACATACAAAAGAAAATGAAGCAGAATACAATAGCGAAGGAGAGTTTTGTTGAATACAACAAGAGAGAATACAACAAAAAAATTGCCTGGTTGGTTCTTTGGTAACAAAAACTTGCCTGGTTGGTTGTTTGGTAACAAAAAGTTGCCTCCTGCACGTGGACAACAACGAGCGACAAAATGTTGTGCAACATGTGCCGCTGAGCAATTTTCAGTAGCCTGCTTTTTTGGTACGGCTAAAGTGTCATGGATAATATTTTAGGTGTATTGCATAACAGCAGGGTGAATGGGATGAGCAGCAGCGCACACACTGCGTGCGTGCACTGTGACTGTGTGTGCGCGCATGTACAGTATGCATGCGGCATATTGACCAAAAACGCATGCGACAAGCCATTTTGTTTTGTATCGTGTGACTCCCGGCGACGCTTTATGAAGCTGAAATTTTACATGGATATACATTTTTTGCAGATCTTTCAGAATTACTTAGCAACTATACCCCACAAACGTTTCTAAAGTACCGAAAAACGTAAAAATCCCCCAACCTCTGCGGTTTTTTATGAATACAGAACATGAAAAAACGTTTTCAACTCATAGTATAAAAACGAAAAATGTGCGTGAACACAAGGGAAATCGATTGGTGTTTGATTTTTGTTAATAGCTTTAAGCAGAAGCAAGTTAGAACAGTTTTACTACAAGGGGGTCAAAAAACAGTTTTTTCTTAATTTTAAAACATAAAAAAAGTTAAATTAAAAAACAAATATGATTTTCGAACTCAGGGCATCAAGGCGGTTCGATTGGTTTTAAATTTGACTGAATTTGACAACTTTTTTGAAATTGTGCCTAAGGAGGGTCGGTATTGTGAAAAAGCCTATCTTAAACGGCAGTTTTCTGACATTTTTTCAAAACAGAGAAAAAACAAAGATTACCTATACACAAATTTACATTTTTTTGTCACAAACTGAATTGATTTTGCGAGAAAAGCATTCCGAAACCTGCATAATCAACTGAATAAATTGCGAAAATGCCGTGCTGTAACGAGCGCCATTTGAACTGTCATCTCCATGTGCATGCCATATTGTCAAACGTATGCCAGTGTTTGGCACACCACACGCTGAAAATGTCCGCAGAAAATGTCCGAACTTGTGTCCGGTGTTGTGTCCCGCGTCGTGTCCTGTCCCGGTCAGTTATACTCGGCATTCTGCGCAAGAAATATTCCCGGACGACAAAACATGCGGCGGAACATGGACACTTTTCGGGACACACGCAGGCGGACACGAAGATTTCGGACATTTTTTAGCGTGCACCTTTCTTTGAGTCCTTTTCATCAGGGGCATAAACTCGAAAACAGACACACACATGCATTTTTTTCCAGTCCGTGCGTGTTTTTTGCACCTTATCCCGTCCCAGTCAGTTTATAAACAGAATAACAGTTCTTTATCCGGCCTTTCAGCCACACACACACGGTTGTTTCGTTTGCCGACAAAACAAACACAGTAAAAACTCTTGTGTATTCTCATGGTGGTACTCTTATTCGATAAAGAATACAATGACATAAATATTCAATGCGGAATTTTATTTATAGATTCGAAGCGAGAAATAGCTTTAAAGCATGTGCCATGGCTTCTTGTAGAGAGAAAGAACACGGATAAACGCGTGTTTTGAAATCATATCAGCCGGCCATATTGTGCTCCATTGCAAGTGGAGGGACCTGTGCGACAATTACAGCGGCAATAATATAAAAACTGCGATTGCATAAAAATTGGAAGTTTCATGCGTTTGTAGATTTATATATGTTTTACTGGACACAAAGCAAAGCTACATAAAAGTTCATCAATTGAAAATTGGTGTATGATTGAACAAGTTCACCACACGACAACAAGTTCACCACGTGGCGGCAAGTTCACCACATGGAAGCAAGTTCACCACGTTGCAGCAACTTCAGCACGTTTCAAGCACACCATCGGACTGGTGTTGCACAACACACCCCACACAGATACAGCGGAATCCCCAATTGCCATCCCTCGCCATCTTAATTCTTCTCAGTCTCAATTAAAAACCTCCAACACATAATAATCATAAAAAGTTGCCATCCAAACCAACCGGCAGCGCAGTGCGTATCGCGTGACGTCACGTGACACGAGTCGCATCGACCGGGCGACACCGCAGTCTGTTGTCGTACGCAGCTGCCATTCGCGGTCGTCATCGTTTGTGTCGGTCTCGACGCGATCGACGCATCCGCCATTACCGTAGTCGTCTCTCCGACGCCGCCACGAGCGAACGCCGACACTGAACTCAATTGAAGCGCATTGCCACACTGAAAACGGCTGCTAGCGGTGTTGTTGTTGTTCATTAGGTCGCCAAAATCGTCCACCGGTGAAAACGCGGCGAATTGATCGGAATTATCGTGATTATAACTGAAAATCAACGTCGACATTGTCGTCTGGACGGACGCGTCCTGAACGGTTGACGACCGACCCGAGCTCGGGTGATTAGCGCAGTTCGCTGATTGGTCGGATTTGTGCTGTGCCGGTCTCGCCATGACGACCAGTTTTCCGCCGCCGAACGGATTCGGTTTCTTTGTAATTTTTGGACTGTTGTTGTTGTGGTGGTGGTCGTTTTTATTGTGTTTCTCGCTGCTGTTGTTGTTGTGGTGGTGATTCCGGGACAGACGACGCCGGATTGATCGCCACAGACGACGCATGTTGGGTTTTTTTTATTTTTTAATCTATTTTTAATTTTAGACCTTTTTTGAGCTGTCGTTACCGCATGGTTTGGTGTAAATGTTGAATCTGAAATTTTGTGAATATTTGAAATATGTCTCTATTGTAGCTGAATTCCCATTCATGAATGGGAACGCAATCCCGTGCGACAGAGTGGGGTACGGTAGTGTGGGTTGCCGCAAAGTTAATGCACCACTGTTGTGGTGGTACAGTGGTTTTGATTTGATATTACAAAGTATAAAAAACAAATTTCGCACCTAAAAAAGTTACTTTCAACTGAACAGGACTGAACAGGCTGGAACAGTGTCAAGAAAGAAAACAAAATGGGTCACCAAAATTAGTTGCAACCTTGGTCATGAATATCATTTTACATTATTCTCGACCGAAAAACGGGGGGTGGAGGCAGAAACATGAAAATGAAAAAAGCTCGTGTGCCAGTTCACAAACCGCCCGCAACAGTATTTGACAAGAACAATTTGAAACGAAGCTTGACAGGTTTTTCCGGTAAGCGGGACAGGGATAAGCTATATGGCATGTAATGTACAGATTATATTGTTGTTAGCCAATAACATCTGAAACGGAAACACGAGGCAAAAAAGTCAAATAAACACAAGCTCAGGATTAGCTGACCTGACGCTCAGAGCTTGGAATCGTGTCATTTTGCTGTAAAACAATTTCAAGCGCTGAGAAATAGTTCCGAGAAAGGATAGGATATAAGTATGATCTTTTATGTTGGTCCCGAGACTCCTGTGTGCAGTTTCATGCGTGAGGCGGGAATTCAAAATTGGTATGTGATCCGAGTGCCCAAAATAGGGCCGAGTCACTATTGCCACATAACGATTAGAACTAATAATGTAGTTTCCTTTCTAGTCTGCACACACATTGAGTCGCAGGCAGAAACTAAAAAATGATAATGAGTAAATTTCAAGATGGTTCAATAATTAAAATCCTTGTTACTCCTGTTTGTCAGCAAAAACTGAAAAACTAAATTTAACAACAAATAAAGTAAACACGGCAAAAAAGGAGCTTTGAGACTCTAAATAGGGAGCAAATTTTTCTTTGACCGACAAATGAAAATTACAGCAACAAGATTCCTGATTGCCGATTTGTGCATGTACACCGATATTTTGATAAGATTATCTGATTTGAACTGAAGGCGTAAAATAAATCAAATTTTCACTGTCGACACTTTACTGGTGTTTTCACCACCAAATGAAACGCTAGCTGACTCCGTCTAACGTAGTTTGAAATAAACGCATTATTTTTAAATTCCATGACTGCCATATAACGGCAGACAGTCCAGCCAGTGTCTGTCAGTCCGCAAAGAAATATATGTTCTGTTGCTCTTTATTATTATTCCATATGAACCAGTATAAGAGGGCACAGAATTCCAATTCCGTCGGGGCGTATCATATAAATTGCTAAAAGGGCATTCTTACTCATGTGCATTTCTTTTAGTTTTTATTTTTACTTTCTCCACCAACTTTTATTCCACCGTTGTATACAGAGTTCCACGGAGTTCGTTCGGTTCTTCAGAGCGTTCGCCTTGACCGTCGAGTGTTTTTTTTTCTCGTGACTTTTTTTGGAAAGTAAAATGCAGAACATATTCTATTCATTCATCTCCCTGTCTGTTTCGGTCGGGCGCTGTTCGGTGTACATTTTTTTCTCTCGTATATTCGTAACCATGGACAGCTCGGAAAGGAGTGAAAAATTATCCGCGACTCGTTTGGTTTTTTTCTTCTTCTGGTATAAAGTTTTTTTTTCATTTCTTGAAATTGATTATTTCGATATATTCCAGTGTGCGCCGTGCGTGAGAAAATGCGCAGTGCAGAAAAAATTGATCAAAACGTTTTGTTTAAATGGAAGCGAGCGCTGATTGGTTGAAAATCTAACGAGTATGTAACCAACCAACGTGTAGATGTATAAGAATAAGCACTGAAATGGTGTTGAACGGCACTAATAATAAAGTCTCAAAAAGCGCACAACCACAGCCCTTATCAATACCACTGTGATCCTTTCAGGACAGCAAACTATGAAGCTGACAAGCTGACAGAAAAAGCGTAAATGTATGAAGCCCTAAAATCTGTGACACCAATATTTGCGTCATGAGCGTCACAAAGACATTCTTTATGGTGGCATTTTTATGCCGCATTTGAGACTGAAAAGGCCTTTTCGAGGAAACAGCGGCTTGACCGATATATAACTGTTCGTCGAGCGATTTCGGACGACGGAAAAGTTACCACAGTGGTCACTATTGCCATTCTTACGATACACTGACTAGTATAAAGTCCTAGTCTGTAGACCGTGCGCTCGGTAATGCAGCGCAGTCGAAAATGCACACGCGCGATGAAACGCTCGCTGCTGCTGGTGATATCGCATGTGCGCGTGTGTGTGTTTGTTTGTGACTGTGCAACATTACCGTGTTTAAACAGAGTGTAGACAGACTGTCTTTAGACCAGGGCTTCACAATGGGCACAAAGCACAGTTTTGCTTCTCACTCTAAAAGTCATTTCACTGAAAAAATTAAAATTTCGAGTTTCATTTTTCGGCATGAAAGTTATGGAAAAAATCATCCGCAAAACTGAACTCAAAAAGGCAATTCTGGCGAACCTGACAACTTTTTCGCATCAGTCAGTGGAGGTCAGCTGAAAGGACCATGCAGTTTCGTTCATTGTTGTTTGTTTTTGCGCTTGGAAGCGCGCGCGCGCGCGTGCACGGCACGCATAAAAACGGTTTTTTCCGGATTTACATCACTTTTGAATGTGTGGACAGGGTACACACACACATGCGCAGAGATTGCAAATAGGCAGCGCGAATTGTTGTTGGTGACGCGAATATCGCCTGAAATATCGCTTCCAAAAACAGTCGAAATATGTTCGGATAAAGCCCCACAGAAAATGTAATTTCTGTAGCATTTGTGCTAGAGCACTATGAGGGTTTCTCGCGCAGTAGTCCTATGAAAGGATGGCACAAACACGTCTTTTGATCAATTTCACAATAACAAATTTGGTGACTGTTGACAACAAATGATATCAAGCTTCTCAATTCAAGAATAGCAATTTTGCGACAACCCTAATAGCACAAGTGCTGTTTAGCTGTTGTTCCATTTTCACGCCTCGACGTGCATATGCAGGTTTTCAGCGACCAACATTGGCCCTGCCGCGCGCGCGGTCACATGAAGAGAAAAACGGAGTGCGTGTGCGTGTGTGCGCGAGCAAAAGCTTGTGGAATTTCCGTGTTTGTAGTTTTGCTTCCAATATATAAGCAAAATCGAGACTCGTGTGCAAAAACGTAACCATGAAATACACGATATCGGGTCTCGACACGATCTTCTTGCATGCGCCCGAACTCATTGGCCGTCGGCTGACTCGTCGGTGATCACGTGATGCATGCTTTCTGTGCAGGCACTGCTATGGAGGCGGAGTCTGCCCTGCACAGCAAAGCATGCACCACATGACCGCCAACCAATCACCCGATTGCCAATAAATCAACACTTCGACTGTATTGTCCCTGATCGTCAGGGAAGTCACCAGGCAGCGTTTGCAGGATCGTGTCAAGACCCAATACGGTATGTTACCGTACTCCGTACGATCGGAGAGTTTGTCATTTGACTGCGCCTCTCCACACAGGCAGCTTATGAATTTATTTTCACCTCTCTTTCGCTGTCTACAGTTACAGTTCGGCATAATATGAAAAAAAACACTGCACACCCCGCACAGTCCATTTGTGTTTGCGTGCACTTTATACAGGAGTCACTTCTCGAAATATATAAGCGAGACTTTGCGTTTTTTCCTTCGATTTCCGCAAACGAGACACACGGCAGTGGTTCTGCAAAAATGTGCCAAAAAAACTGCTTTTTGTACAATGGTTGTTGAAAAAAAATACAAAAATGACCCGTTTAGAAATGGTCTGTGCGCTGCGGACGTTTGTGGTGAGATTTCTGCTCCGGGTTGCGTGCGCAGCAAAGTAAACAACTTTAAATTTAAATAATCACTTTAAATTTTTTAAACTTAAAAAGCTCGCTGATTGGTACTCTCATGTTCAGAGACGACCAATCAGCCAGTGTCCGGGTCAAAATGGCTGCACACAAAGGGTAAATTATGTTTTTTTTCAACCATGGGAAACAAAAATATTTTGAAGATGATGAATACCATGGGCGCTGATTATATGGTCGTCCATAAACGATCGCTGTTGCTAAGTGGAGAAAACGGTTTTTTTTCCTGAAGAAAAAATCAAAGTACATAAATTATTTTTTGAGTTTAAAAAAGAAACTGTCAGCAAAATGCGCAATCTGCTGTTGTCAAAAAAGGACAAGGAGGGATTGTATGAAATATTTTTTTCAAGATTAAGGGTGGCATAAAAACACACATGAGCGAAAAACTTCAGCAACATGCAACTGTTACTCATAATATCACATCGACCTCGGCCAAAACGGTGTGTGTCATTTATGAAGGGACTCAGGTGGCGCTTGGGAAACACGCAAATTGACTCTGTGCGTATCAACAAATTTCATCTGTTTACAATACACCAAGCAGATTGTTGCAACAAAAACAACCCCGTGAAACAAATTTCAAGTCTCCGGTTTACGAAACACGGAAAAGTATTCCGCAAAACTGAGAATCGTAAAAACAAACTCCCAAATACACTCACAGTGATCGTAAAAACCGAATTTATCCACAAAAGTTATCCATCGCTTGCTTGTTTGTTTCACTGTTTGTTGTAAATCGAAGTAATCGGAGTTTTCAGCGAAGTTAGTATTACTGTTTTCTACGAAAATTGCCGCCGAAATCCCAATTGGGTTCCTGAATATGACTGCCATGGGTGATAAATAATATTCGTTTTTAACGCGATTTATTGCCACGCATGCACGATGGAAATCTCTGAAAGGCGCAATCGGTTGGTGTGTAGTTTCAGACCACGGAATCTTTGTTGTCAATAGCGGTGCAGAAAGATCATTTCGTATGAAACTAGGAAGTTGGAAGGAATACAAACACACACATATTTGAGCGACTTATCACCACTGCAGTGGCTTTTTTGGGCATCTCTTATGGTTGTTTTTCCCTGACAGATCATGGGGCAACTGGAAGTTGAAAACACACGAGCTTTCGAAATAGTAAATCGAAATAGAAATAGAAGTAACAGTTAGTTTTGTGTTTTTAGTCGCTGGGATTTTCATCATTTTTTCAAAAAAACTGCAGTGGATTCTCGAATTTTTATTGCAATGTGAAACAAGCAAATTCAGCAGAAGGTCAGAAACCCACAAATCAACATTTCATCACACGAAACCAACAAATCGGAACCGTAAGCTTTCGATAAGCGACTTAGACAAACAAACAAACATAAAATCACACACTCAAAAACAAGCAACAATCTGCTAATAATAACCAACCATGAAAATCCAAAACAAGCAACGCAACAACAGCAACATCAACAACAACAAAAGAACGAAACCGGTCTTTTCAATGTGTATACTTCGATCTACAAATTAAAAAAAATGTTGATTCAATTTGCATAATCAAGACGCCCTAAAATTGATCATGATATCCATTCTTCTCGTAAATGCTCGCTACTCAAACATTTTTTTTCGCGCTCAACCCTTTAACGACGACATACCGGCACGCATCACCTCATCAACCAGCAGCAGATTAGTCGCGATCACGTGGCTGAACAATAGAAAAAAATGTTGCGCCATTTCAAAAAAAGCAACACTCGAGATCGTAAATTTTTATCAGACCGTGTTTTCGTGCGATCAACACCACCAGTCACAAACACACTGGCAGATCATGCACTGTTTGTGTGCCAAGTGCTGGTGTGTTTGTGTGCTGTGCATTATGCACGTCCTTTGGGTCAGGTATGTACACGCTACACCGTAATTGGTCCTGTCATGCCGATACAACCAATCAGCGCAGCAGAAAAAAAGAGCAAAATAAAAAAAAACCCACAAACCTTGAGCTGATCATATTGCGTTTCACAATATAATTGTCCCAGATTCCATTATCGGCCGGTACCATTGGATCGCCTGAAATTCAGGTTTTCAAAAAATGTATAGCCTATTCAGTCCAACGAGTCACACCGAAATGACGTCATGTTCTCTGAAGCACTGCTTGTCACGCGGGTTACGGTGTTCCAGTTTGGCCAATCATTTCACGCGAAAAAAATACGTAAGCTGGTGAGCCAAACTGAAAACTGGTGTTTGTGCATGAAAACGGGGGGTTTGGAAAGTAGATGATGTCATGTCGATCCAAAATCTACATCTACAACAATACGTTTCATTCAACAAACCTTCCAACTATAGCCACTATCGTCCGTTTGATAATGGGCGGGATGGAAATAACAAATGAAAAAAAAAACGAGTGACTTCACTGAGACAAACCGCTCACCCGTTGCAACGTCGAGTCCAATGGTCAAATCGCTTTTTAGACAACACTCCGCCCCCCGCCCCCCAAAGTCCCAAAACCGCTCACCCGTTGCAACGTCGAGTCCAATGGTCAAAAATCGCTTTTTAAACAACACTCAGTTCCCGTAAAGTCACCCCAACATTCAACCGCACGCAGACACAAACCCGACCCACCAGTTGCAATGTCGAGTCCAATTGTCAAACCGCTAACGGCGCCCTCCTCCTGCAGTTTCACGATGGCCTCCTGCGGGTCGAAGCCGGCGTTGGCAGCCAACGTCTTCGGAATGATCAGCAGCGCGTCGGCGAACGCCTGGCATTGAGAACGAAAATAAACAAATTGGCCAGTTTTCGTCATTGTTCATCGCCCAGAGGTGGGAATGATAGTGACACGATTTGGCCGATCGAGCGGACTCGGTCGGGTGCGGACGCTGTGTAAGAGCGGCGTCGTTGTCCGCTCAACTGTCAGTTCTCGTTCGTTGTTGTTCATGACCGCTAACTGCGGAAAGGCGTCGCGGCACCGATTTCACGAGTGGGGGCAGTTTTCGAATGTTCGTGAAACGACTGGTGAATGGTCCAATGAACACCCGGGGTACCGTCGCTGGGAGAGCGACGAAAAAAAAGTGCGTGCGTGTTTACAGGCTGCGGCCATGCGGAGGCCAAGCAAGGCGCCTTATTCGGGTTTCAAGGCTAACAGTTGGTGCTAGCTGACCTGCCTGCATTTGCGGATTCCGACAGCGCCGTGCGCATTCTTTAAGCGCATTCATGAGTCAGTATTAAGTGACGCATAGCTGTGTTGAAACTCTGCGCGGTCACTAAATACTGCTTCATGAATGCCGCTTTAGCGTTTACTCATCACGCGCGCGCACAGTTTTATGGACAACCCCCTCCCCCAGCTGGTATAACACTTGAAATTTTTTACACGATGGATGCAGCGGCCAAATCAAAAACCGCAGAATGCGGCACTTCCGAAAAAAAATCCCCGCGAAATTCTCACCTGAACGCCCAGTCGCGCGCGTCCCTTGATCGAGCTCTGCAGTTTCGTGAGCGCTCGATGCGCGGCGATCTCGAACGCGCCGGCGCCCGGCACGACGCAACCTTGCGAGGGAGGCAAAATGTCCAGAGATCCGTTCCGGGACGAGAAACGAAACAATGCAGATACGTTCCGGACAAAAAAAAACAATAGAAACGCGTCTTGATCTGATAAATCATTTCATTTTCAACTAATAAGAAAATGAATCTCATTCCCAGAGTCGATGCCAGCCCGAGCACACCCAGACCCCCAGTGGTCAGTTATATAAAAGTGAATAGTGTTTGAAAAGTGAACATTTTTACTCCAGGGTGTTCCGAAAGTTAGTCTTTAAGAAATTCTGGAAAAATAATCGAGACATGAGTTTCAAAGACAAACAGTTTTGCGTGGAAATTAGAAATATCAATCCAGTCAATGGGAAACTTCGGTCAAAGATGAACTTGTGGTTCAAGTATTCAACCGGAATTTGTCAAGGTCTAAATTTTCGGACACCCTGGAGTAGAACTATTCACTTTTCAAGCACTATTCACTTTTTATAGCAACTGACCACTGACCCCCGCCCGAACCAACCGTCGTCGATGGCGTTCTTGACGGCGCGAAGTCCATCGTGGATGGCGTCCTTGACCTGCACGATCGTGTGCTTGTTCGGCCCCTTCACCATCAGCGTCACCGACGATGGATTCTCGCACTCTTCGACGAACGTGAACTTGTCTTCGCCCTGTACGTAAAATGCAAGTGGTATTGTGATTGTTTTCGTGATTCTGCGACTCCAATGCGTTTGCAGACGTCGAAACGAACAGACATACACGGGAGCCTGTTATGCCTGTTCCGAGGCCTACGCAGGGGAACACGCATGTTGGTTGGCCTTCGGAACAGGCATCATCTGCCATGTTACGCCAAATTTTGAGCGGTCAGTCGAACAAAGCATCCATTTTTCATCCATTCAGCAATTTCGCCAACCAGGTTACCTCTTTTTGGCGGGTTTGCCAACCTGCCAGGAACAGGCATGAAAATGGCTCCCGTGCACCTGCATAGAAACGAAGCCAGCGTTCATTTATTTACCAATCGCTTAAGTGAACTCGTTCAGGGACTCGGCCCACTTTTCACCAATTTTGTTTCCCAAAGCAACCCAAAACCCACCGAAACCGAAACATGTGTCTCCACAAAGTTCTTCTGACAAGTATCCACCAAAACGCCACGATTTTTCATCAACCAAACTGCACCCACCAAAGCATGCACTTCCACAAAATCCACCAAACGCCAAATCTCACCACTCTCCCGCAAAACCAACCCCAACCGAACGCACCAAAACGTGCTCATAGATGAGTCCCGCGTGTCCCAGCACGGACGGCTGTAGATCAGCGTCGATCTGATTCAGCGGCTCCCCACCGCACGCCAACTGCAGTCGCTCCATGTTGCGGCGTTTCGCGCGACGCAGCGCCATGATGTCAGCGGCGGCGAGCGCCTCGAGACTCGGCGGATCGATACCCTGTGATTAGGGATGGAGCCGGTTCCGGTCCGGATTCCGGATTCCGGCGCCTAAAATTGGATCCGGATCCGGTCCGGATTCCGGCGCAATTTTGCCGGATCCGGCCGGAATGGCCGAGACCCGCGAATTAACAAGTTGATTCCTCCGTTTCAGAGCTGTTCAATGGTTTGACAAATTTGTTTCGGTGCTTTGTTGGTTTTGTTGTTGTGCATTTGACATGTGATCAGTGAGCGTTGCTTTAGTTTAGTGTTCTGTTCAATGGTAAATGGTTCACTGCTTTTGTCTTGAGTGGTAAACTTATGTGCAGCATCGTCCACTTTAAAAAACGTGGCTGCCAGCTTTTGGCCGACGTTGTTGATGAACAATAGCAGGTTTTTTTGAAATCAGCCATTTTCGTTGGTCATATTCAGTTAGCTGTCAAACAGTTGCTTTTTTGTGAGCCCCAGAACACCAGCGATTTTAGCGACGTGTGTTACCGTGGGTGTGCGGGGGTGCCGTGATCCCCTAAAACCCGATAAACCCCCCAACGACGAATCCACGAGACGACGAATCCATTTCAATGGTGTTGCCCGCCGTTTGCGCACTGAAGCAGCGCATCGAACAAGTCGATGCGAATGGCATTGGTACGACGAAAAAAAACGCTGCTGGCCAGCATCGACACACGCTTCCGTGCGCTTTTCCACAACGAATCCAACATCATGGCCACGTACGTTGGTCCGCGATTCAAGAATACTGCAGTCGTCTTCAAAAATGAAGGCGCGATTCGTTGTGAACTACTTCACATTGCAAAGAAAATCTTGAAACGACCGGAGACGCCAACAAACTGCGACGATACATCCGAGATCGCGAACAACGACGATGACGAAAGTGAACGCGAGCCCGAACCAAAAAAGAAATCGACTGGCCTCTACGAAGGCATCGAGTTTCACACTGCGCGACCGTGCAACCCGTCAGGCGAATCCAGTCTCGAAGACGAACTGCTGACTGACGAAATGATTTTATCGACGAACCGGACAAAAGTGATCTAATGCTAGACTTTTGGCGGCTGAACTCGTCTAAATACCCCAAACTATCGACAATCGCGCGCAGATACCTGGCACCGCTACCAACAAGCGTGGCAAGCGAACGAATGTTCTCTGAAGCCAGGCAGGTGTTTGTGTGCAGCCGATCTCGTCTGTCAACTCAGAACGCCGAAAAGGTCATGTTTCTGAATGGAGTGTTGCCAGCACTTGATTATCCTTATGCGATGTGAATTTTGTCAATTGTTGTTGTTGTAATTTTTGGTTGATTCACGTGCTGTGTTTTGCTGACTTTGTTTCTGTGTCTGTGCTGTTTTATGCTGAAAATGTGATGAAGAAGCGGCGAAATGTGCGTAGTTTTTTAGACATGCGAAATGTTTTTTAGACATAAAAAGGCCATTCCGGTCCGGATTCCGGCAATTTTTGCCGGATCCGGCCCGGCCGGAATGGGCTTTTGCCGGATCCGGCCCGGATTCCGGCAAATTTGCCGGATCCATCCCTACCTGTGATGGGACGTGCGATTGGCTTAGGTTAGGGTTAGCAGGCTGGCTGGGCTTATTCACTCGAACTCGATAACATCTCCAACTTTGGATGGTGGTCACCTGATGCACGCATTTTGTGCAGGCATTACTGTGGATATTAGACTGCATAGAATGCTTGCGTTACGATCACCAATCAATCAGCTAGTTGGAAATGGTATCGAGTTAGACTGATCACCAATCAATCAGCTAGTTGGAAATGGTATCGAGTTAGACTGTAGTTCTTCGAATTATGGATTGTCTTAATTTCTGAAGGTGTGGCGTTTTGTGATGCACGTTTTCATTATCGACGAATTGATACTGCATAAATGGCTTCGTCTTATAAAAGATTAAATTATAATTCGGGATTCACAAAACGGAATTTTCGTGCAGCCAGAATGATTCCATGGAAAAAAATTTGGAAACCGTTACAGGTATTCGACAGAGCAAACCATTTATTAAGGTATTGATTGGCTTACGGGATAGTTTGTCGTTCGTTATCCGTCTATTCCTCAAAACCCACCAAAACATGCTACCATCCCGCTTCGAAAATCAATGGGTAAATTAAAGTGGGAAGGACTGCCCAAGCCGCAAACCCCAAAAAACCAACTGCCGCTACCTTCTGATTAATGACGACGAAACTGCGCTGTTTGCCGTCGGTGGCGTTTGGCTCATCGCACATCTTCTTCTTGAACTCGACGATTTTGCGGACGCGCTCATCGATGAACGCTCGCTCGGCTGCGACCAGTTGCTCGCGCTCGCCCGCAGTCTTGTAGAAGAAACCGGAGTTCACCTCGCTGAAGAACGAACAGAAAACAGTTGAGAAAACTGATAATTAGTGATGATTTTCATTGTTAACTTGACAGTTCACCTCGCTGAAGAACGAACAGAAAACAGGCTGAGAAACGTGATAGTTAGTTACGATTTTCTTTGTTAAATTGAGATGTCAAGATCAAAGTAAACGTTAAAATGTCCTCAATAAACGGTCGACGTCAATTTTACATTGATATGATGCCATGTCAATTTCGTGTGAGTTGTATCATGATGTCAGTTGTCATGTCAATTCAGATCTGACTCGCTCTGCTGGACTATTTTTAAACTACAACTTCGGGGATGAACACAACAAAACAACTTTGCCACAAATTGGCTGGTTCATACACGCTGATTGGCTGACGTGTGTGCCGAATCCAATGTGTATTCTGGTGAAATGCAGGTGCAGCCAACCAGCTAGAGGCTCGATTCGAACTTTTCATCCAGTCCGGTCCATATGAATGAAACCGCACAATTTCCAGCGATCCCAAAAATTCTTCAACAAAAAATCCGCCCGCTCTCGCAACACGCACGTTTTCTCGTACTCCAACGAGACGTTCAAGATCATGATGTACGCGTTGGTCGCACGACGCGGCATGTCGGGGTGACGCGCGCCGTGGTCAAGCACGAGACCTTTCACCAGTGCGGTGTCCATGTCGGTGCGGTGCTGGAAAAGTCGGACGTTTGGAACATGGAACCCGAACTGCGGTTGGTTTGTAATGTTGTATTACTTTGTACATATTGTCCGTGATGCACTTCAGTGCTAAATAAAACTGAACTGAACTGATGGTGATGGAGTATTTGGACTATGTTCATTCAGAAATGAGGGAAAGAGTAATTTTGAAATTGAATAAAACGTCGATTTTGTTTGTTGAAAATAAGAGCAATTGAATCCGGATTGAACGAGAACTAAAAAATCAGCCAGAAATCGAGATTATTCAGCGGTCGATTTACAAAACGTTTAAGACTGAAATTGGAGGCAATTAGGCTGAAAGATACCAAAAAACTGTATGCCCATCCAAAAAACTGACCTGCATGTCCATCACCTCGATCATGTGCAAGTCGATCTCTTGATTCGGCTTGCGGATCGCTAGCACACCGTCGACGATACACTGAACAGGGAAGTACTATGTGGAATGAACTCCCAGTTTGATTAACAGTGCATTCTGCTTGCTTATGATGGTTAAAAAAGCTAAGAAAAAAAAGCATTCGACTTTCATGAGAAAACTTTACTATCGTCCTTGTCTGAAGACAGCGCACTTGGTTATTGTAACGCAGCAATATCGCACAGTCACAAACAACACACACACACACGCTGACACGCGCGCGTGCTGTGTTATTATAAGTGTGCCTGTGTGTTTCTTCGTGAGAGCATGCGACACTACTGTGTTGCAACAGGGTGCATGCACGGCGCTCTCCGGACTTGGACTAGGACCTTATTATCTTTTTTTCACAGAGCCACCGCCCGAGAATTCCGCGAATTTCTGTGCCATATGCCTCATCGGCTTTGCATTACAAGTCTTCCAGTCCAACAAACACACAAAAAACGTTGAAACAGCACAAAAAAACTTCTCCATAGGAACCTCAGTGAGATGATCAGCTAATTTATGATGCAGCTTCGTGCGCAGTGACGTGCGTGCAACGTCGATCAACGTCGCGCGGTCCATGTCACGTGACACACGGCACTCGTTGAGAACAGCGAGCGCCTGCTCCTTGGCGAGGTCGAAGCCTTCGGTCAGCAGGCGTGGGTGCAGACCCTGTAACGGGAATGCGGGCTGAGTGTTGTGATGAATCGTGTGACTGCTTTTGGTCGTTGCCGCTTTCGAGCGCGTTGAGTTGAAATAAAATTGAGAAATTGAGAAATTGTTGGGCGGAGTGGGACGGTGGTTGAGGTGACAAACATCACACATTACTGAATATGAGGCCACCTCTCATTTGCATTCTGTTGATGTGGGCCAGGCTAGAAATGCAGAAGATTGATTGAAGACAATTGACTGACAAATACGAAAAAAACACCGCAAGTGTGACTGTGAGCATTCCGTATTAAGGATTCTGAGGTGAGAAGAATGACGAAACTCAAAAGTTTCTCAAAAGTAACGACTCTCAGATCCGCTCACAGCGTCACTTGCGCTTGCGTATTTCAACACTGTTGGAGCCTTTGAGCGACAACAACGGATCTTGCTGTTGCAACAAAAAATTGGGTTCTTGGCATTTCAAGTGTGACAACACAGCGTCTTGCATCAAGTACAACCAAAACAGAACAATAGTGATTCATGAGTGTGTTTCGAAATTAGGTACAAACACTACAACACTGTCCTCTCACATCACAGGCCATGCCCATGTGGCCAGCAAACCAAATAAAATCCAACCAACAAATCTAAGCAAATCCACCTCCACCCCACCCCACCTCACTGATGTACTGTTCTGCCTGTTTCAACAGTTCCCCGATCAGCAGCACAATCGACGTCGTTCCATCGCCCGTGATGTCGTCCTGGGTCGTCGACGCTTTCGCGATCATTGACGCCGTCGGGTGCTGGATTTGCTGTAAGCGGGCAGGTTTTAATTATTATTAAAATTTGAAAAAAGTGTTTGCTGTTCGGTTGGGGCACATTGTTTGCGACAGCTCAGAGCGTCTTTTGCAATTATACTAGTAACGGTGTCAGGCAAATGTTTTCCGTCTGTTTGCCGTAAAGAAAATAGTTTTGGCTGCGACCGGTCTAGCCTTAGGACTGCGGCCTAGAAAATAATGATCCCAGCCTGGCCTACTAAAAAATGATGCTCCTAGCATGGCCTACCATTTCATGAAGCAGCACGTTACCGTCCTTTGTTAGTTTGATATCACCAGAGGCCGAGACAAGCCTGCAGAAAAAAAAGGTTGAGAAACATAACGGTGAAAATTGAAAGTTCAGTTCCAGTGACAGAAAAAGCAAAAATATTTTCCCACAGTCTGACACAAAATCCATTTTTTTGGGTGCCTGTACGTCTAGGCGACAAAAGCCTGGGTGCGTTCCCGGCACACTTTCATAAATGGCGTGAAACAGGTGCCACACATAAAGGTCGCCCACTTAGCAGATACTCATCCACTCGTGATCTCACGCCGAATGGTGCCACAAAACACAACAAGTTGAGCAGAAAAAGCAATAACAAAACGCACATTTTCAAGGTGCCCTTCGGCCCGAGATTGCTCTTCATCACCTCCTGCAGTCCCCGTGCCCCACTGCAGTTCAGCTCCAGGGCCGCCGCGGCTCGGGCCAATTCGGCTTGCGGATTCAGACAGTGAATGCTGGACATTGTCGTTTGGGCCGCTTTGTTTCGGTGCTCTGGGCGGGTTTTGCAGTAGAACTCTGAATTATAGGCAATCAGCTGATTGGCTAGTGATCACGTGAGGTGGAGTCTGTCGTGCACAGGAGCATGCGTCACGTGATCACCAACCAACCAATCAGCTGATAGCCCATAATTCAAGAGTTCGACTGTGCACTCAACTTTTGATTGTGAAATTCATGAACAGTTGGATGCCGTGACATAACAACGGAATTGACAGTAACAAACAAAGCGTCATTAAATATACCAGCCAATGAACGACGTTGACTGGGTGGCGATTGGTCTTGACTGACCCAAAGACACGCACAAGAGAAGAACAAAAACACCCAAAAACGCAAAATATCCGAGTTTTTATCGGACAGAACAGAAACAACAACAACAAGTAGAAAACACCCGTTAAAAACAAACAGAACTCGAACCGGCAGCATGGCAAAGTTGCAGAAAAAAAACTTTCAAAAAAACGTGTCAATCGACATGAGCATTGACACCACAATGAGTGAAAAAATAAAAAAACAGCACAAAAACACAAAAACAGCAACGGTCGTGAGATCAAACACCAAATTACGGTCTCATTTATCCAGAGTTACAGTTTTCTTGAATGGTTTTGGAAAGTCGTTACAATGCAAACTATTTTTTATGCACTTGTACTCGACGCAATTTATGATGTTCTTAAATTTGGTGAGCTGATTGAAAATTGAATAGTGAGCAGGAAGAGCAAAACCAGAACCAATCAGGGAGCTCAATTCAATTTCAGTTGTACTCAATTTTTGTCCAAAACTCAAGTTCACCGAATTCAAGTTTCCACAACAATTCACAGTTGTACTGCATTCAATGTTCAACTTTTCCATGTCACTTTCAACCAATCCAACCAATCACTCTTCCCTGTGTACAATCTCCAACATCCGCTCACTTCTCCGCCGCATCCATCGTCTCCGCCCCCTCCTGTTCCAGTTGCTCCGCATGTCGCGCGATCAAACGCCGCGCCGCGTGAAACGTCGCGATCAGCGCACTCAGTTGAATCTGATCCGACGCGCCTTGACATAGGCGGTACTCGATTTCGGCAAGTTTATCCAGCAGAAACATGTGCACGTGCGACGGCATGTCCACTGCGGAAAGAAAGAACAATCTCATTTCCGATTGGATGGTGCACGCTTTCTGTGCATGGCATTGGCATTGCTGCTTGCGACTGTGTGCATTGGCTTCCGACTAGGACCAAGCAATCACAATTTCGCAGCAATATACAATCGCATTTCTGATTGGATGGTGCACACGTGTGCGACGCATGCTATCCGTTTGTGACTGTGTGCAATATCACTTACAGAGTGCACTGGCTTCAGACTAGGATCACCCGTTTTCACAACACTAAAAATGCGCAAAAACAACTCACATCGATGGATATATTCATGCACCTCGTACAAAATGTCCGGTAGCGCAAGGCCTTTCTCCACTTGAACCTGGCGAATCCCTGGTAGGAAATAAAAAACTTCAACAGGGACAATTTTACACAAGAAACACAACTACAAGAAACAAAAGTGAAAAAAAGGTTGACAGCTCGAAATTTTGAACAAATTACGTTTGAACGTGTCCATGACCGGCTTGTTGAGCAGATAGTCGAGGCAGAGTTCGACGTCTTCTCTTAACGGATGCCCGACACAGAGATGCACGTTCACTTCATTCACTTCATCGAAGGCCATGCAGGTGCTCTGAATTTTGAAAGTCTGCATTTTTGCCGAAAAGCATTCATTGGTTGGCTGTTTTGAACTGTGGCACACACACATTTGTGTGGAGCTCATTGATTGGCTGATTTGAATTGTGGCACATGCTGATTGGCAGTGACAAACCGCATGATGAAGCAGTCTATCCAATCAGCGCGCTCAGTTTCGACAGGTGCCGCGTTCATAACTTTCCGGAGAACCAAGAAAACGAAGCGCAAGCCGAAACAATCATCGTTCTTGACATCCCAATTCGAAAAGCCGCCAATTAACAATGAGACCGTTTTATCAGATCACTTTTGGCGTAGCTCTCCCCGAGTCCATGGACAATCTGCCATACCTCTGCTCTGGTGTTTACCACTCACTTGTCATATCATGATGGATAGCGCCAAGCAAGACAACAACCACCTGACCTGGCATTATATGTCGACTACAGAACATTACCAGGGTCCAGGACTATTTATAAATTATAAAAAATGCTTAGTAGCTCAGTAATGCCAGAAAAAACAGAACCGTGAGGTTTCCTGATTTCTTTCCGAGACTCGGATGTGTAGCACTGCTGCACCATTGGACCACACCTTTTATAAATCTGGCTCCACCACGGCTGCCTGACTACGATAGCGGCCAGTTTACAGGCGCATTCATGAAGCAGTATTTAGTGACGCGTAGCTGTGTGTTAAAACATAGCTACGAGGTCACTAAATACTGCTTCATGAATGCCCCTGAATTTGTGAGACAACCCCGCAAACAGCAACAAAACCACAATCCTCACCTGTAAAATGTTCAACACACGCCGCATGTCACCCCTCGCCAGTTTCAGCAGCGCCTGTTCACCGTCTTCCGTCACTTTTACACTGAAAAAACAAAAAAAAAGATATTTCCTGTCAATGACCCCGAAAGTGCTGAGTGTTTCACAAGACTGGAATTGAATTTCCCAGGATGGTATATAGACCGATCAACGCATTCAATTCGCACTCAATAAAGCCAATCAGTTAGTCTCAAACCACAAGACGAATCGATGTTGTTCCCAATTATTCCAAAAGTACCCAATTACCAAGTAGCGCATTTTTGCTAATTCACCATGAAAGGATCCACATAAATCAACCAAACTGTAGGATGGTTCTCTGCATTTCGGCCTTGGCAACATCATATGCAGAAGAGGGGTGGCCTCATCAGGATGTGCCCCTCCTGAACCACTTGAATACAAAACTTGAACACAAACTTAATTACGGAATAACAAGCAACATGCTCACTTTTCTTTTTCGATCACACTTTTCAGTCGCGGTTGGATTTGTGCCTCGTTCAGAGGTGCAAACCGAAATCGGGTGCAACGCGACTGCAGCGCTGGGATGATCTTGGAGAGATAGTTGCAGATCAGACAGAAGCGCACGGCCGGCGTGTACTTCTCGATGACTGAAACGAGCAAAAGTTTGGAAATTTCTAGAATTTTTTTTCATGGAAATGTTATGACGATTATAGAGAAGCTGTGCGATTGCGACTTCAGAATGGTAAAGTCGCATACCACCATATCAAACGCAGAAACAGTCAGCATTCAACCCAGATGTACAAAAAACAGGAAGAGGAAATCTACGATCCTGAAATCAAATACATGTGCATTTCCAGTCGCACAGACCGACAAAACAAACACACTGGCATACCTGCGACACCAACAAGCGCGCCCACGCATTTCTGCCAGTGTGTTTTGTTGTGACTGCGCCTAGGATTAGGGGAAAAAAAAATCCGGATTTTTTTTTAATTAAAAAAAAATTTTTAAAAAAAAATATTTTTTTTTTACAAGTTAGGTTCGTTCGAAGCGTCTCGTCGAGCTGAGTTCATCTAGACTATTTTCAGAACGATCCGGGAAACTATAAGAGCGAAAATCGTGTTTTATTGAAATTATGTCCATTTCATAGAGGGAAAGTTGCATTTTCAACAGTAAAACAGGGCAATTTTTCACGTGTACTTGAATATTGAACCGTTCTTAGTGGTTCCTCTTTAGAAAATTACCAAAATTTGACTGTGTTCAAAAATTCCTGTTTGCTGTAGCTAAGTCGGCAACCCCTGTCGACCCGGTCGCCCCCCCCCCAAGACACTTACTTTCAGGTTCAACCAGCTATGCTATCTGCCACATGGCGAGAGCCCATTCTTCAAATCATCGTATCGAAAACACGTACCATGATTTCGCGATCACGTTGCGGGCAACTGACAGACGCAAGTTTAACACGTTAGTTTAGCTCAGCACGCAAGTTTTAACATGTGGCCATGTTATCGGGTATCTGAAAAACGGTCGTGTGATGTGGTATTAACCAACATCTCCGCTCAAATTGTTTAACAATATATCGCACAACTCCATTGTAGACCTATAACATACGCCAATCAACAAGATATCATGTTCATCTCATGGCCTACCGACTGAAAAACATGTTCTAAGTTGCAAGAAAACGATTTCTGAAACGATATTTCAATTCAGTTAAGTCATTTCAACGCTAAAAATTGACTCTAGAAGTCATCCAAATCGAAAAACATGGAGTACGTCGGTCAAAATGACCAAATAATGACATTTACCTAAGCACACAAAGAAGTTGGGAAGAAAATTTGGTTTGAACTTTCAAAAAATTATGCCATAAATCGAATTTTCAGAGCAAAGTAGAAGAAAAAATTTTCAAATTTTTTTTTAAGTTTGAAAAAAAAAATCCAAATTTTAAAAAAAAACGAAAAAAAAATAAAAAAAATTTTTTTTTTCAAAGCCCCTAACCCTAACTGCGCCACATTGAGAGACTGGAAGAAGCTCGTGTGGAACATCGGTACGCCGTTTTCAAACGGCGACATAGTTGTTCTAGGGGGGGGCCTGGGGGGGGCCGGCCCCACCCAAAAAATTTTCGAATCTATCTCTATCAGACAGGTTTTTTCGGCTCAGCTATTATCTATCTAAAAAAATTTCTCAGCCAGCTATCTATCTGAAAATTTTTGTTTTCGAAGACATAAAATGAGTCAATTTTTGACCAAAATTGACCATTTTTGCTAGTAATTCTTGAAAATTTCGCTAATCTTAGGTAAAATACGCGTTTATACTTGATTTTTAGTGTATTTTTAGCATTATTTTGCTGTTTTTATAGCTTTTTAGCGTTTTAGCTATCTATCTATCAAATTTCAAAATTTTGGCCGGCCCCCCCAAAATCACATGGCCCCCCCCAAAATTTTCCAGCTATCTATCTATCTAGAAAATTTGCTCCAGCTATCTATATCGGCCCCCCCCAACCCCTCGGCTCTGGAACAACTATGAACGGCGACCAGACAAAGAAGTCAAGAAATGAAAAAAATCCAAAACCCCTCTGCACTTCTCACTTCGCCTGAGCGCATTCTGAGCATCGTTCGTCATCGCGTCCGCTTCGTCGAGAATGATCAATTTCAACTTTTTACTGCCCGTCGCTGCGAGCACGTGCGAGCTCGCAAAGCCGACGATCCGCTCGCGAACCACGTTGATGCCACGGTCGTCGGAGGCGTTCAGCTGGAGACTTTTTTGATTCATCAAATATCTATCACTGATAGTCATTTTTTGTCGAATTTTTATTTTTCGAGTTCTGGTTTGGAGTTGGGAACTTGAGTCGACTCTGACAGACATTGGTGAATCAGTTTAGGCCAGAAAACGAAACTACGATGTGTCATTCAAGAGCTCAGTGCTGTAAAGGCCCGTTTATACCTGACGTATAAGCATACGGCACGGCACGGCACATCACGTCACTTTAGGTCTCGTGTTATTGCATACTACCGTTCATACCTGACGTACGTTGACGTATGTCTGCATACGTCAGGTATAAACGGGCCTTAAGTGGACTACTGAGCTTTTATAAAACTATGGCCCCAGCAGCCGAAAAGCCGGACCGCCACCAACAACAAACATCGCACCTCCAACACCATCGCGTTTGCCTCTGCCGCCGTGTACAGCTTGCGAGCGCATGCGAGTATCGTGCTCGTTTTGCCGGTGCCCGGCGGTCCGTAAAGCAGCAGATGCGGCAAACGGTCTTCGTCAATGAAACGGTTCACTGTTATGACAACAAAAAAACGGGTTGGCAAAATGTGGACTCCAAAAGTGTGTAATTGTGTGCGAGTCAACTCTTTTCAATGCAATGTTTAAAACTGCACTACTGCTTATTGCCGCAATAAAAATTTGTGCAAAAGACAAACAAACAATTCTCCTCACTCACACGTTGATATGATGTCTTGGTGTGAAATCAACTCATCCAGTCCACGTGGTCGGTATTTTTCAACCCTGAAGAAAGCCGAAGTCGTTTGTTTCAGTACCATACCATGTCTGCATGTGTGCGATGTATACCCACAGCACACACACACACGACGATGACGGTCACGGCACGGGTGGGTCGTGTAGGTGTAATAATAAAGCACAAAGCGGTCAAAGCCACAGCCAAATAAAAAAACATACCATGGTAAATTCGACACCGCTGACGCGCCTGTTGACTTTGAACTCGATTCGGCTTCGGGCTCTTCAGTCGAAAGATTCATTGCAGATTTTATTTTATTGTTTTTTTGGTTCGCTTAAAAAATGAAAAACCAATCCTACAAAGTCAATGCCAATTCAATCAGTGAGTCAGAAGAAGCAGAAGCAACATTCCACAATTGATGTGCAAATGGCCCCCTCCCCCGTCCCGTTCAGTACCGTGGGCGGGGGGGGTGGGGGGGGGGGGGTACACCCCCCCAGAGCCCCAGGGTGGGGGGGGGGGTGGGGGGGGCACCGTGCCACCCCCCCCCTAAAACCGGGCACCCCCCCATCGGACCCCCCCTCGAAAATTTGGCCGACACCCCCCCCACACCCCCCATGAAATTTTGTCTGGCGGAGACCCCCCCCCAAAATTTTCTGCACACCCTAAATTTTTTTCGAAAATCATGATTTTTTGTCTATAAAGTCTATAATATAGGCTGAATATATGATAACTTGACCATCTTCATTGTAATTTCAAAGATTTTGCAGCTAAATTTAGCGTTTTTCCTTTAAAATTTAAGCGAAAAAATTTCATGGGGGGGGGGGGGTGGGGGGGGGTGTAGGGTTGTTAAAAAAAACAAAAATCGTCATTTTTGTTTTTTTTTTTAATTTTTTTTTTTAAAAAAATTTCAAAAATTAAAGTTGTGCTAAATCAATCAGGGAGTCCGAAGAACCACATATGATATGCAAGCGCCTCCCGAATGACTCCCATATGACGGAACTTTGCAGATTTTGTTTTGGTGACCTCAATTACCCCTTTTCCAAACCGTCACCCATAGTTGTTCCAGGGGGGGGGGCCTGGGGGGGGCCGACCCCCCCCCAAAAATTTTTCGAATCTATCTCTATCAAACAGGTTTTTTCGGCTCAGCTATTATCTATCTAAAAAAATTTCTCAGCCAGCTATCTATCTGAAAATTTTTGTCTTCGAAGACATAAAATGAGTCAATTTTTGACCAAAATTGACTATTTTTGCTCGTAATTCTTGAAAATTTCGCTAATTTTAGGTAAAATACGCGTTTATACTTGGTTTTTAGTGTATTTTTAGCATTATTTTGCTGTTTTTATAGCTTTTTAGCGTTTTAGCTATCTATCTATCAAATTTCAAAATTTTGACCGCCCCCCCCCCAAAGTCACATGGCCCCCCCGCGGCCCCCCCCCAAAATTTTCCAGCTATCTATCTATCTAGAAAATTTGCTCCAGCTATCTATATCGGCCCCCCCCCAACCCCTCGGCTCTGGAACAACTATGCCGTCACCATGCCTCTTCTTGTGTTTTGACCTCCAAAACGTCACTAATTGTCCCCAGCTAAACTAATGCTAAAGTGAAGACAAACATACCGCCTTGAAATTCGATCAATTCTTCTGATGGTGTTGCGACGACACGACACGAAGCAGCAAGCAACCAGACAACGTAGCGCTTGCAAACGGAGCAGCGAGCACAATCGGACGCTCTGCGAGGCGAATCGTCACCTTATCTGCATCGGAAATGGTAGGCCAAGCTTTGGGACGCTCAAAAACTTCATCGCAGATGTTGTCGTAGCCTAAAATCAGTCGGTAAAACGGCCCAAAATCGACTGCTAAAGGTTTTACGAGGTATAATCAAAGAAAATTTTTGTTGAACTTTCGAAAAATTTTGCCAAAATTGAGGTTTTCAGAGCATATTAGAGGAAAATTTTTCGAATTAAAAAAAAAAAAAATCGGCATTTTTGTTTTTTTTTAATCACTTTTTTTAAAAAAAAAAATTTCATTTTTGTTTAACAACCCTAGGGGGGTGGACCCCCCCCCACAGAAAATTTTGAAAAAATGCACCCCCCCATGGGATGGGACCCCCCTGGGGGGGGTCCCACGTTACCATAGGTTGGACCCCCCCCTCACTTTTTGGTCGGCACCCCCCCCCACGGCACCATACCCCCCCCCTTCGAAAATTTGTTTGGGCCCACGGTACTGGTCCCGTTCCCCCTTACCCCCCCCAGTAGCGAAAGCAGGACCTCGGGTGAGGGGGGGGGCGGCGGGTGTTTGCCTAATTTTAGAGGGGGGGGGGGTCAGGTGCCTTCTCGGTGAGGGGGGGGGGTGCACGGGCAGCAAATTTTCCTGAGGGGGGGTGCACTGGCAGAAAAATTTCGTGAGGGGGGGGTGCACGGGATCGCACGGGTAATACCAAATTTTTGCCTTAGAAAAACACAGAAATTCTTGTAAAATACAGAATATTTTGTGCAACAGAAACAACAAAATCTATGCAGGGACAGACACCGTAATGCTTCTTTATTCAAAACGCACGCAGTAGCGAAAGCGGGACCTCGGGTGAGGGGGGGGGGGGTGTTTGCCTAATTTTAGAGGGGGGGTCAGGTGCCTTCTCGGTGAGGGGGGGTGCACGGGCAGCAAATTTTCCGGATGGGGGGTGGGTGCACTGGCAGAAAAATTTCGTGAGGGGGGGGTGCACGGGATCGCACGGGTAATACCAAATTTTTGCCTTAGAAAAACACATAAATTCTTGTAAAATACATAATATTTTGTGCAAACAAGCTGCTTGTTTGGTCAGAAACAACAAAATCTATGCAGGGACAGACACAAACGTCAAGAAAAATGCAAAAATTACGGTATTTTTGGAAAAAATTGAGATGAGATTGACCACCGTGAGGGGGGGGGGTGCGATCCCGTGTTTTCTCGCGGAGGGGGGTGGGGGGGAGTCTAGTACCCGTGTCGAGGTAAAGGGGGGAGGGGGGGTACACGGGTATCTGCCCGTGCACGGGCAGGATTTTCGGCTGAGGGGGGAGTGGACCTAGGGTTAGGGGCTTTGAAAAAAAAAAAAATTTTTATTTTTTTTTCGTTTTTTTTAATTTGGATTTTTTTTTCAAACTTAAAAAAAATTTGAAAATTTTTTCTTCTACTTTGCTCTGAAAATTCGATTTATGGCATAATTTTTTGAAAGTTCAAACCAAATTTTCTTCCCAACTTCTTTGTGTGCTTAGGTAAATGTCATTATTTGGTCATTTTGACCGACGTACTCCATGTTTTTCGATTTGGATGACTTCTAGAGTCAATTTTTAGCGTTGAAATGACTTAACTGAATTGAAATATCGTTTCAGAAATCGTTTTCTTGCAACTTAGAACATGTTTTTCAGTCGGTAGGCCATGAGATGAACATGATATCTTGTTGATTGGCGTATGTTATAGGTCTACAATGGAGTTGTGCGATATATTGTTAAACAATTTGAGCGGAGATGTTGGTTAATACCACATCACACGACCGTTTTTCAGATACCCGATAACATGGCCACATGTTAAAACTTGCGTGCTGAGCTAAACTAACGTGTTAAACTTGCGTCTGTCAGTTGCCCGCAACGTGATCGCGAAATCATGGTACGTGTTTTCGATACGATGATTTGAAGAGTGGGCTCTCGCCATGTGGCAGATAGCATAGCTGGTTGAACCTGAAAGTAAGTGTCTTGGGGGGGGGGCGACCGGGTCGACAGGGGTTGCCGACTTAGCTACAGCAAACAGGAATTTTTGAACACAGTCAAATTTTGGTAATTTTCTAAAGAGGAACCACTAAGAACGGTTCAATATTCAAGTACACGTGAAAAATTGCCCTGTTTTACTGTTGAAAATGCAACTTTCCCTCTATGAAATGGACATAATTTCAATAAAACACGATTTTCGCTCTTATAGTTTCCCGGATCGTTCTGAAAATAGTCTAGATGAACTCAGCTCGACGAGACGCTTCGAACGAACCTAACTTGTAAAAAAAATTTTTTTTTTAAATTTTTTTTTAATTTAAAAAAAAATCCGGATTTTTTTTCCCCTAACCCTAGGTGGACCCCCCCCACCCCCCCCGCACTTTCGCTACTGAACGCACGCCTAAAGCTTCATTACTAAAGCGCACGCGCACGGCATTGGCATGCTCATGCTCATGATCCACTAACGCGCGTGCACACGCTCCGGCCCCAATAAGAACTTGTTCAAAACGCAATTGTTCTGACATCTTCCTTCTCCAAAAGACTTGGCTTAGGTTAGGGTTAGGTCAGGATTATGTTTAGCTTTGAATTAGGCTTTAGGATTAGGTTTTGGTTTAGGCTAGTTTAAACAACGTCTGCCAACATCAGTGGTTTGTTTTAGTACGACAGGCCAACCGAACGCACGCGCACGGGCATCGGCATGGCACCTGCACTTTCCAATGAGCATCCAGCACACGCACTGCACCCACTTCTTTTACATGCTCCGTACTCTTTCGATTAGTACATGGTCTAAACACTCAAAATAATTACGCAATAAAACAAGAAGCTGCAAATTCCGATTCCAAAAATGCTTGTGAGAATTTTTTAAAATTGAAGTTTGAAAGTTTTTAATCACATAAAACACGAAACAAAACCAGCAAAATGAACACAAGACTTCAAATGGTTTCTGCTGAGGCTTCACACAAACGGAGAAACAAACCAACAATGAACACTCTTACGGACGTTCTTCAAAGGGAAACACATTGAATCGCGCTTTTATACCGATGATTGGTCGCAAAAAAAACAAATTTTTAAAAAAGCGAATGTTTGAAAACAAAACCTCTGGTTCTTTTGTTTTGGTCAAAGTTGCAAACAGAGCTCGTCTCTTCCGCTTGTCTTTTTTAAAACATTCAGAACTCATCGATCACAACGTTATATTCGTTTCCTTTTGTTTGGTCACGAGTGTCACCGACCGACATTCCAATGCTATCTTTATTCAGTGCACAAGTTAATTGTGGTAAACAGACTCAAATCACCTGCCGAAATAATTCTCAAAGTATCTAAAAAACAAAAGCATTCTGAACAACAAAATGTTTAAGATATGCGATACTTCAAAAAGTTTCAAAAACTGAGCAACAGTTTCCTTGAATCCTTGCCTGATACCAAAACGTGCCGAATAAAACAGAACAGATCAGAAGTGTCGTCAGCTTGACTCAGCTATATCAGTCGCGCTTGCGTTGCCTTTCATCGACCTGTTGACGTTGCTGAAAAATTCTTCAACTCAGCTTAACAAAACAATGAAATATGGAACGATAACACGTGAAAACTTCACTATCCGTGCCATTTCCAGCGCTGATGACGTGGAATGTCCGCCGGTCGGTACCAGACGTAATTGTCCAGGGCCAACAAAGATTCCATGATCATGATGACTGGATCGATTGATTGCTTGCATCTGCGACCGATGCGACACGTGATGATGACGACATCAAGACTTGACAAAAACTAGAAATTAAAAAACACGTCACAGTAGAGTCGATGTAACGGCCTGTTTCACAAAAAGCGTACGGCTTCATATTTAAAAGTACATGTACGGTGGTGGTGGTCCTCCTCCTCTTTAACACATAAGGAGGCGGAGTTTCCTGACTGTTGTCGTGCAGCACGCAGCCAATCGCGCGTATTACACAGTTCCTGTGACATCACTTTTGAACGAACGAAAGAAAGAAAAGGAAGAGCCGTTGTTAGAGGCGGGCACGGTTAGAGACTGTGACTTCAATTTCAGACAAATGCTAATCAAAAGGAAAAAGAAAGAAAGATAGAAGCATAAAAGAAAAGAACGTTTGTTTTGACGAGCGTTTGGATTGTTCTTTGGTTTGAATTTGAATCTCTGTTCGAATTTCGTTCGTTCGAAATCTGAACGCTGAGCTGAGTGGAGTGGAACAAAACGACGACGACATTCTCACAATCGGATTTTTGAGTTTTTGTTTGGTTTACTATTTGAGTGCTTGAAGAATTCAGTTAAACGGCTCGAAAACAGTGAGTAGACAGTGGAACGACGAGGACGACGATTCCCCAGAGTCCCAGAATGTTCATGGTGAAGGTGGAGTACACAAACAACAAACGGAACGGGACGGAAACGATTGTAGCTCTTCCGAACTCACTGTTCATTCAGAACTCTGGCGGAACCAATTTGGCCCCAAGTTGATTATTTGTCGTCGTGACGTCTTTTGAACTGAGTTGAACAAAGCATTCATTGCATTCATTCATTCATTCATTCATTCATTCATGACCTGCTGGCCGAACTGCATTCGCAACTGAATCTGAATTCAACGGTTGAATCTGAGGTTGCAATATGATTGGAAGAATGAGTGTTGGATTGAGCAGTGACATTGGATTTTTGGATCCTGCCAGTTTGACACTTGTTTTTTTTTCAATCAGAACATTGAAGCTGTCTGAATTCACCGAAATTGAATTGATTCACATTCAATCCAATCAATTAAGAACTGTGGTGCTGTTGAAGTCCTCGAGTCGACGACAGTGGTTGTGTCCATTGTACGTCTTAAAGGTTTTGTTTTCTTTTTTGTTTCAAGTTCGTTCGTTCATTCGCAGCGTCATGTGTGCTCGTCCCGCAAAAACAAATTTCTGATTCTGATTCCGGCGCCAGACAGCGAATGCATAAAAAACGTAGTTTTTTTTGCCGATGGGTGCGTTGGTTTTGAGGAACTGATATGGGACAATGTGTTGTTTTGTCCTTGGCATGGCTGCATTCAAATATCAAATCTCAGCTCAATTCTGTTCTGGTCTCTGTCTCTGGAACAAACCGACAAGATAAGCGGCTTGAGCAGCAAGAACTACGCTGAATTAAATGACACCTCTTTTCTATTTGTACACCGTCTTCGCCATGTAGCACAGCAGGCTAAAACTAAAGCGCCATTCATGGAGGTTGACGCGCGCTGACGCGCTTCACTTTGCTACACATTCACAAAGCAAAAAAACAGTGCGGTTCAGTGCGCTTTAGTTTTGTAGCACATCATCATGAATGAAGAAATGAAGCTGCGTCAGCCGCTGCAGCGTTTCAGACCTTTTGCTCGTTCATGACAGCGCGCGCTGAAGCACGCGTACATGAATGGATAAAATTTCCAAAACAAAGCAGGGCTTGACTTCATGGCGCTTCATTCATGATGAAGCTCGTCAGCGCGCGTTTGCACGCCAACAATTATTCCCCAGCTGAACTGAAAAATAGCTTGGCTTGAAATTCAATCAAGTACGATGACGACGTCCCGACCCGACACGACACGAAACAGCAATCAAACAAAATAGCGTTTGCAGACGGTACAACTTGGACACTCAGAAATCATCTGAAATGTCATCTATCTGGAAAATTTGTTTCAGCTATCTATATTTTAGCTATCTAGATTTTTGAGCAAAAGTTGTGCGTTATGGCTCCACATTTTCATCCGTCTTTTTCTCGTCGTCTTTAGCAGGCGGAGGGGTTACTGCTGTGCCGTTTTCGCCCGGACTGACCTGCAACATTAAACAAAAATAAACACAAACGAAACAGTAAAAAAGAATTTAACAAGTTTTTTGTGCGTACGCACGGACACGACACTTAAAAAACGGCATGCGACTTAGAAATCGTGTCGTGTGTGCTATCTTAATGCATCACGGACACAATTAGTTTGCGCACGGAATTTAGAACGACGTTGTGCGAGCGGACAAAAAATGAATGGTGTTTCCGGCGGTTTCGCCTTAAAGCACGAGCAATCATTCCAGCGGTCAATTAGTGGTACCTCTTGCGTTGCATTAACGTCACCGCCCTCCAATTTAGACTCTTGCTTTGAAGGTTCGTCGAAATCGCCAACCAGATCTGTAAGAAATAACGAATCATTTGACTTTCAATTTCAACATAAGCGTCCACAAATTTGACCAGCCCCCAAAGTCACATGTCCCCCCGCCCGCGCCCCCCCCCCCAAATTTTGCAGCTATCTATCAGGAAAATTTGCTCCAGCTATCTATATCGCCCGCCCCCAACCCCCCCCCCCCCAGTTCTGGAACAACTATGCCATAAACCAACGGACGCTTCCACAAACAGATCGTGTCAAGACCGGAGCACGGTAGCTACCGTAGTCCGCAAGTTTCTCCCACTCGCCAACCAACCGGGCACGTCATCGTCGTCCTCCATCTGCTGGCTGTCCGCCTGCCCGCCTTGGCCGTCGCCCGTCGATCCGAACTGCGACGTCACATTGTTGGCGAGTCGTTTCAGATGCTATAGCGATTCAGCGCCGAGCTGATTCAGATTGCCCGGAAGCATCTCCGTGATCTCTGCACGTTGTTTTTTTTCTTTTTTTATTAAAAACTGCCTTGTTGTCGATTTGCTGCGCGACAACGCGACAACAGTGCCGTTTGGAAATTTTCACAATCACGCGGTTTTTTTACAGTCGAACTAAACTCTAAATTCTAGGCAATCAGCTGCTTGGTTGGTGGTCACGTGATGCAAGCTATCTGTACTGGCATTGGTGGGGGGCGGAGGTCTGTTCTGCAGAGCAAGCATGCATCACGTGATCATTAATCAATCAACTGATCCCCTATAATTCAGTTATCATTTTTTTGTTCCATTTTCAAAATTTTACGCTCAAACCATAGCCAATAACATGGCATCGAAAGACTGCAAAATTCAAAAGCTTTCTAGAATCGTTTAATGGCATCTGTGAGTCGACAACAGCATATTTCACAAATCATGGTACTGAAAAGTATAACAGCTGCAATCAGAGAAGTTTGAGTGCAGCTCAAAACAAAAATAACCAGCTTTTTTGCTTTTATTACGTTTATCGTCGTCGTGGCCGTTGATGGCGAATGTTTTTGCTGGAACGGACGCTTGCACTTTCAGATTGTTGAAATGGATCACAGTACCATCATCCTTGATCATGTTCACTTGAAGAAAAAATGAAACAGCTGGTGCTTTGGCGTCACGGTCACGGATCGCTTTTGTTTTCGTGTGTCACAGTTGCTTTCTTTTGATTTGCTTTCAAAGAAAATTGTGAATCGGAAAAGCGAAATAAAAAAACGGAAACGGAAAACGGAATTTAATTTTTGTTTTGACGACGCCGCTGCGTTTGACGCCGCTGCTGATTGATAATGATGACGAGATGAAACCAACCATCACTAACGCGCTTTTTTCAGAGTTTTCAAGAAAGTCGTCAAGTCTCAGGTTCTGCGATTTTCGTCATTTTCAATCATTCGCTACTTTTTGGATGTTTGAAACAATGTGTGGAAGAAGGTTGGGATTAAGAATTGGGATGGGATTGAAAGGAAATTGAAAATGTATTGGAAACTGACAATTGTAAATCAACTACAAAAGATAGAGCAGCTGCAATTGTAGAGCGTCGATTATACAAAAAATTTCTGGAGCGGTTTTTAAATAAAAATACCAACCCACAAAAAGTGATTAATGTTTGATTTGATTTTGTCAATTTAATCGAGGGTTGATCCTTCAACCATCTCCATCGCCAATCGCTATGGCATCGTCATCCGTCAGCCAGTCCGTCGTGTCGTCGCCGTTGGTCCTTCCAGTCCAGGCGCTGCAAGCCAGCCAGCCCATTCTCAATTCCCCTTCCACTCCTTCCAGTGCTATTGAACAGAACTGACTCAATGAATGACGTTAGTTTTGTTCAGTTCTGTACTGTGCGTCTATTGTTTTGTTTGTGTTTTTTTGTCAAAACCAAATCTGTTTTGTTTGGTTCTTTGAGCTGAAATATTTGATGACAATATTGCAATTGTGGAGCAAACTACAACTTTTTCCCAAAGTGTTTGTAAAGCGCGTTTTATTTTACGCTTTTTGAATAAAGTAGGCAAACCGACAGTCACAAACGTCAAGAAAAATGCAAAAATTACGGTATTTTTGGAAAAAATTGAGATGAGATTGACCACCGTGAGGGGGGGGGGGTGTGCGATCCCGTGTTTTCTCGCGGAGGGGGGTGGGGGTAGAGATGTCAAGAAGAAAAAAAATTTCTATTTTTTTTTCTTAAAAAAAAATTTTTTTAAATTTTTTTTAAAAATAAAAGTTCTTCAGAATTTTTCAGGGAGTCCGAATATCACCATCTGAGGAGCCACCGACTTACCATATGACCCCCACTCATATGGGAGGAGGGTGAAAATTTCAGACTTGGTTTCGGCGACCCCATTTTCCCACCGACGACATCACGTCTCGTGTTTTGCCTCTCAATTCACCTCAAATAACACGGAAACAAGTTCAACAACAAACCGGTGTGATCATGCTGACGACACGAGGCGAAACAGCAACGAGCAACCAACGAAGTTACGCTTGCAGTGGCAGACAGTGCAATTTCGACCTTTCGAGATCCTGAAAAACGATGCGTAAATGTGAGTTCTCTGCTTCTATCTCACCTTAGCGACATCGGAATTTGTTGAACTAGCCTTTGCGACGCTCAAGTACTTCAATGCGCGAGTCGATCATCACTCACCAAGGCTGAAAACAGTCGATAAATCAATCCAGAATACCACCTGCAGCGTTGAAGACTAAGTGACAAGGTAAAGTCAAAGAAAATTTTTGTTGAACTTTCGAAAAATTATGCCAAAAACGGCATTTTCAGGGCACATTAAAGAAAAAATTTCAAAAATTTTTAATAAAAAAAATAAAAAAAATGCTCATTTTTTTTACTTTTTAAAAAAAAATTAAAAAAAATTTTTTTTTGACCCTTACATCTCTAGGTGGGGGGGGGAGTCTAGTACCCGTGTCGAGGTAAAGGGGGGGAGGGGGGTACACGGGTATCTGCCCGTGCACGGGCAGGATTTTCGGCTGTGGGGGGGGGGGTGGACCCCCCACCCCCCCGCACATTCGCTACTGACCCCCCCTCTTCCCCCGAATCTCCCGCATCCCGCACGCACACCCTGACCCAGCACAACTTTGAATTTTTTTCACGAAAATTTAAAAAAATATGAATGTGGTGTTCTATTTCGGAATTCAGTTTGTGTGAAACGAAAGTGACAGCGTATTTCTAAAAAGCATTTCGTCGGCACAGCGTTTTACATTTCCTTAACTGGAAATTTTAATCTTCAGCCTCCAAATGTGGTTGGTTGGTTGCAGCGTTCAATCATCTGTGGTGGAAAGTTGTGCCTCTCTCTTAACTTCCACGCGTCTTTGCCAACATCATACGTCAACGTCGTCTTTGCCAAAGGTACCGTTTTGTTTACCATCTTTGCAGAACCAGAGACTCAAGCAAGCAGAACTCCGCTAACGCGGCGCGTAATAAAAGCAAGCGGTTTTACTCTGTGTGCTCACTCTAATTTTTACATAACAAAATTCCACTGGGCAGAAAACTCGATACAACCTTCACTGATTCCATTATTTTCTTTGTTTCACTGGTTTCCGCCGCGTGCCATCCAATCCAAACCGACAATCATCATCATTATCGACATTCACACATACAGTTCATTTCTAAATTACTTGCAACTAGCTGCTTGGTTGATGATCATGTGATGGGAGTCCGTCCTGCACAGAAACCATGCATCCCGCGATCACCAACCAATCAGCTAGTTTCGATATGATATCGAAATAGACTGTAGACTAGACACACGACATAACCGATTGAAAAGGACACAATTGAAAAGGCCATAACCGATTGAAGATTATCACCGCTATGTCGACCAGATCAACCTCGTCAAGACGCGACCGTCGAACGATTAGCGACAAAGAGAAAGAGAACGTTGTGATGTCTGAGCTGCAGTTAACGATCGTGCTCCATTGGACAAGAGGGGGCCAACGCCTAGGGTTGAACATTAACGAACCGTATCGACAGAACATCGTCGTCAACAAAGTGGTGCCCGGCAGTGTCGCGGAAAGCGCCGGTTGGCCGCGTTTTTTTGTTTTTTACTTTAAATTTAGATTATTGTTGATTTTGTTGGTTCAGAGAGCCGGTTGGTCTACATTATTCAGCCGAAATGCTCTTCGGAAAGCAGAACAATATCCTTCTGAGCTAAATCTTAAGAGGCTGTCCGCGACTCAGACGACCCAGCCAATTTTTCGACTTTCAGTTTTCGACATTCTGATAGGGGGAATAGTTGGATATACGCAAGAAACTCTCCCAAAAAAATTTTCAGCTCCTAAGACCCACTGTGGCGAGCTGTGGGGCCTTGAAACCGAAGCCAGGTCAAGCAAAACAGGATTTTTGCTGTTTTTGCACAAAAATGGCCGTAACTCTGCACTCCTTTGGCCTTATATCTTCATCCGGGTATCAAACGAAAGCGCAGAATTTGCGCTAACAGCTCAAAACCCAGAAAAAAATTTGGTTAAAAATTACTTTTTTTGGGGACAAAAAAAGTGCAAAATTTGGGTACTCCAAAAACGGTCAAAAATGCAGTTTTTTGCCAAAAAATGACCATAAATTTCAAAATGCAGGTGTGTGAACTACAGGTCGTTATAGTCCCCGTCCATGCGCATTTCACCCATGCATTCGATTTTTTCAAACCACGGGCGCTCATTCATTTTGACGGGTCCAAAGTTTGGTACCGAAAATACTCGATTTTTATGAAATTGCTCTTTTTAATCTGAAAGTTTGTACTTAGGGGTTATTTTTGACGCAGAATACGATGCTGACATTTAAAAATTTGAAAAATGCCTATTTGCCCCTAAAAACAAAGTTCCAACCCTTAAAAACCCTTTTTTATGGGCAGAATTGATCCTTGGTGACTTGGACTATAAAAATAAGGTAAAAAGTCTGTAAATTGAGCCAAAAAGTGTAGAAAAGTTTGCTAAAGAATAATGAGCAATATTCAAAAAACAAATTAGAAATTTTTATTGAGCAGCAAATTCCCAAACTGGACAAAAATACCCAAAATACCAAATTTATGGTAAGTTTCCCTCAGGATGCGACCCAGTTGAAGGAACGTTTCTCCGTTGTTGTTAAAAATAGACACGGACTAGAGTTGCCACGGTAGGCCTTTTTTGGTCACGGTACGGTTTACGGTTTGAGACGCAATTTTTTTCACGGTTTCGGTACGGTACGGTAAATTGAAAAGCTCAACGGTACGGTTTTCGGTACGGTTTGAAAAATTTTAAAATCGCACGGTACGGTTTCGGTACGGTTACCGTGGATTTTGAATTTACACGGGCGGTAAATTGTATTTTTACGGTTTGAAATTTAAAAAGTTTTAAAATGCACTGTGCTTCACTTTTTGTTTCTCTCTGTGCTATTTTGTTGTGTTGTATGTCGCCGTTCTCGTTCAGTCAGACAAGCAATGGAAGCGGCAGTGGGACAAAAACAAAACACAAACTTACACCATCTACCTACACCATAGCAAGAGTACAGGAAGACCCAACCGAAACCTAAATCTACCACATCACAAGGTGGACCAGCACAGCACCAGAGTCAGACCAGCTGAACCAACCCTGCGCTGCGTAAGGTGTGAAATCAAGATAATAAAGAAACAAATTGCATAGTGAATGGAGTTCAGCGAGTCCGATACCGACTCCGATTCGGCTTCTGAAGAGGATGATAGCGGCGGTTATGTTGGAGATTGGAACATTGACATAGAGGCTGATTCAGATGTTGACGACTAAATGAGTGACGTCGTCAATCGTCATGCAAAACGGCCAAGCCAATGACCACCCTTTGTTTTCGTTTTCAGATCAGAACATGTTGTTTTCAACCACCATTTTTAGGCAGTTTGCCCAGTCAGGATTTCATCAAAAAGACGTTATGAAATTATGGTTTTTCAACTTGAGCCCTTTCGCATGACGCCAACAAAAGAAACAAAAGTAAACAAGCGGAAACAACAGTTTTTGTTATAATTTAATCTCGAGAACCCGCTCGATTTTTTAGTGCTTTTCAAACGTTTCAAATGTTTGTTTCAAGCAAATACTTATGCAATAAAGTCTGATAAACATCATTTCGCTTTTGTTAAAAAACTAATTTAGCAAGATACTACCCTCAAAATGCCTGAAATATAGATTTTTCGTTCAAATTTGTATTTGCTTTGGGTTCCGAAAGGAAAAGGAAACTAGAGTTTGTGTGTGACATTTTGTTATTGGGGTTATTTTTGACGCAGAACACGATGCTGACATTTAAAAATTTGAAAAATGCCTATTTGCACTTAAAAACAAGGTTCCAACCCTTAACAACCCCTTTTATTTGGGCAGAATTGATCCTTGGTGACTCGGACTATAAAAATAAAGTAAAAAGTCTGTAAATTGAACCAAAAACTGTAGAAAAGTCTGCTAAAGAATGATGAGCGATATTCAAAAAACAAATTAGAAATTTTTATTGAGTAGCAAATTCCCAAACTGGACAAAAATACCCAAAATACCAAATTTAGGGTAAGTTTCCCTCAGGATGCGACCCCGTTGAAGGAAAGTTTCTTCGTTGTTGTTGAAAATGGACACGGACATGCAATAAAGTCTGATAAACATCATTTCGCTTTTGTTAAAAAACTAATTTAGCAAGATACTACCCTCAAAATGCCTGAAATATAGATTTTTCGTTCAAATTTGTATTTACTTTGGTTTCCGAAAGGAAAAGGAAACTAGAGTTTGTGTGTGACATTTTGTTATTGGGGTTATTTTTGACCCTGAACACGATGCTGACATTCAAAAATTTTAGAAGTGTCTATGTTGTCTAGAAAAGCTGGTTGTCTTTGGTATGAGATGCAAGAAAACTTGTGCCAGTGTTACCGAAACTTGGCAACACTTGGCACCTAATTCGGTCGGCAAGATTATGCTTATCCCCACGATTTGTGTTATTAATTTATCATCCCATTTGAACTTTTTAGGTCCCATTATTGCGTTTTCTACCTTCGTTTATTTTGGTGTTATTCGTGTCTCTGTAGTCATTTGTTGTCAAATATGGTGCAAAGCCCAAAGGGATCTGTGTGAGAATCTCAGAACCGATTCGGTTTTCTAAAAAAAATAATTGAGCAAATTATCACCCACAAAAAGACTGAAATATATACTTTGAGTTGAAAATTGTATTTGCTTTGGATCCCGAAATAAAAAAATTCGTTTCATATTGAAAGAAACTAAGCCCGCATTCATGTATGTAATTTGGTCTGCCGAACACGATTACATGTATATACGTGATAAAGTATGAACATAGGTGTCCGTCGCACTGACGAGCCAGGGGGCACCGCGGTATGCGTCTACCTGGCGAAATCGCAAACGGCGAACTTCACGTATTGTATACACTCGCAAAACACCGGGTCCCTTGTGGCTTTATTGCCCGCGGCGGGATGGTTGTTTTTGTGAGATTTTACTATCTAGGGTCGCTGATGTTTTGCCCAAACTATGAGATCTGTCTGTGGTAAAACACCTTCGGCAGTTCTGCCTGGTGTCCGTCGCACTGACGAGCCAGGGGGTACCGCGGTATGCGTCTACCTGGCGAAACCGCAAACAGCGAACTTCACGTATTGTATACACTCGCAAAACACCAGGTCCCTTGTGGCTTTATTGCCCGGGATGGTTGTTTTTGTGAGATTTTACTATCTAGGTTCGCTAATGTTTTGCCCAGACTATAAGATCTGTCTGTGGAAAAACACCTTCGGCAGTTCTGCCTGGTGTCCGTCGCACTGACGAGCCAGGGGGCACCGCGGTATGCGTCTACCTGGCGAAACCGCAAACAGCGAACTTTGCGTTGAGTTGCATTGCATATTGCATAGTTGCAAGTTGAGTTGCATATTGCATCAAGTCAGGTCTTGAATTAAAGCGCCGAAACCTGCCAGGTTTAATTAGGATTTTAAGATTATAGGTTTTTTCAACTAAATTATGTTTTAAATCATTTTTAATTTTATTTTTTCCACATTTTTAATCAGTGTCTTTGTGTGTTCACATTCACGTACTATACGAATTTTATACACTCACACACAAATACAAATCTACACTACAAAAGAAACTTTCCTTCAATTGGGTCGCATCCTGAAGGAAACTTACCCTAAATTTGGTATTTTGGGTATTTTTGTCCAGTTAGGAAATTTGCTGCTCAATAAAAATTTCTAATTTGTTTTTTGAATATCGCTCATCATTCTTTAGCAGACTTTTCTACACTTTTTGGCTCAATTTACAGACTTTTTACCTTATTTTTATAGTCCGAGTCACCAAGGATCAATTCTGCCCAAATAAAAGGGGTTGTTAAGGGTTGGAACCTCGTTTTTAGGGGCAAACAGGAATTTTAAAATTTTTAAATGTCAGCATCGTGTTCAGAGTCAAAAATAACCCCAATAACAAAATGTCACACACAAACTCTAGTTTCCTTTTCCTTTCGGAACCCAAAGCAAATACAAATTTGAACGAAAAATCTATATTTCAGGCATTTTGAGGGTAGTATCTTGCTAAATTAGTTTTTTTAACAAAAGCGAAATGATGTTTATCAGACTTTATTGCATGTCCGTGTCCATTTTCAACAACAACGGAGAAACTTTCCTTCAACTGGGTCGCATCCTGAAGGAAACTTACCCTAAATTTGGTATTTTGGGTATTTTTGTCCAATTTGGGAATTTGCTGCTCAATAAAAATTTCTAATTTGTTTTTTGAATATCGCTCATCATTCTTTAGCAGACTTTTCTACACTTTTTGGCTTAATTTACAGACTTTTTACTTTATTTTTATAGTCCGAGTCACCAAAGATCAATTCTGCCCAAATAAAAGGGGTTTTTAAGGGTTGGAACCTCGTTTTTAGGTGCAAATAGGCATTTTTCAAATTTTTAAATGTCAGCATCGTGTTCTGCGTCAAAAATAACCCCAATAACAAAATGTCACACACAAACTCTAGTTTCCTTTTCCTTTCGGAACCCAAAGCAAATACAAATTTGAACGAAAAATCTATATTTCAGGCATTTTGAGGGTAGTATCTTGCTAAATTAGTTTTTTAACAAAAGCGAAATGATGTTTATCAGACTTTATTGCATGTCCGTGTCTATTTTCAACAACAACGGAGAAACGTTCCTTCAACTGGGTCGCATCCTGAGGGAAACTTACCATAAATTTGGTATTTTGGGTATTTTTGTCCAGTTTGGGAATTTGCTGCTCAATAAAAATTTCTAATTTGTTTTTTGAATATTGCTCATCATTCTTTAGCAGACTTTTCTACACTTTTTGGCTCAATTTACAGACTTTTTACCTTATTTTTATAGTCCGAGTCACCAAGGATCAATTCTGCCCATAAAAAGGGGTTTTTAAGGGTTGGAACCTTGTTTTTAGGGGCAAATAGGCATTTTTCAAATTTTTAAATGTCAGCATCGTATTCTGCGTCAAAAATAACCCCTAAGTACAAACTTTCAGATTAAAAAGAGCAATTTCATAAAAATCGAGTATTTTGGGTACCAAACTTTGGACCCGTCAAAATGAATGAGCGCCCGTGGTTTGAAAAAATCGAATGCATGGGTGAAATGCGCATGGACGGGGACTATAACGACCTGTAGTTCACACACCTGCATTTTGAAATTTATGGTCATTTTTTGGCAAAAAACTGCATTTTTGACCGTTTTTGGAGTACCCAAATTTTGCACTTTTTTGCCCCTAAAAAGGGTAATTTTTAACCAAATTTTTTTTCTGGGTTTTGAGCTGTTAGCGCAAATTCTGCGCTTTCGTTTGATACCCGGATGAAGATATAAGGCCAAAGGAGTGCAGAGTTACGGCCATTTTTGTGCAAAAACAGCAAAAATCGTGTTTTGCTTGACCTGGCTTCGGTTTCAAGGCCCCACAGCTCGCCACAGTGGGTCTTAGGGGCTGAAAATTTTTTTGGGAGAGTTTCTTGCGTATATCCAACTATTCCCCCTATCAGAATGTCGAAAACTGAAAGTCGAAAAATTGGCTGGCCGGACTTGGGCTGTCTGAGTCGCGGACAGCATCTTAAGAGCACAGTGTGTCCGTTGTTGAATCGATGACCGTTGTCCGCTGGACGCCTTCGGTAAATAGTTTTGTTTAAAAAATGTACTACTCTACTCGAGTACTACTATTCTGCTACTAGGTATTCATTTGCATACTGTCCGTATGCTGTTTAGTAGGTAAATACTAAAAGTATTTTTTCGCATGTTAACATTTTATTTTTTTGAACAGACAATCCACCATATTGAAAGTGACGTATCCGATCCAAGTCGACTGCGCCGTTATCGAAAGCGCAGCAATAATCCACACGTTCGATTTGCCAAAGAAGATGACTCGTGCGAACAAAATAGTGAAGACGAATGAACATGATTAGAACACGATTATTCTGCTTAAATCAAAGAAAAGATTTTATCTTGTGTTATCAAGTCATCTATTTGCCAAAGATTGTTTCTTCCTCTCTAATTCAATAAATGACACGACGGCTAGACAACGCCTTTTGTTAAATGAAAACTTACATACCGTATTACCCCCATTAAACCCCCCACCATTAATCTCCCCCCCCCCCCACCAATAAACCCCCACCACCCCCCGACAAGTTTCCGAATAATCCCCCCACAAATAATCCCCCAAGGGGGTTAATTGGAAACCTGTTTGAAACACGTACCCAGCGAATTCAGTGGCTGAATGCAGTGACATTGGTGAAATTGTGCTACCAAAGGCCCCAAAGGGATGAGTTAATGGTAATTTCATTACAAAAGGCTGTTACAAAAGGAAATATCTGTGAAAAGTTTAAGTTTCTGCGACTTTCTTGCCTGCCATGCAAGGTATTTTTGCCATTTTTTAATAAATCCCCACCCCTAGAATTTTTTGTAAATAAACCCCCCTCCACCAATAAACCCCCACCCCTAAAAGTCGCTGACGTATTAATCCCCCATGGGGGTTTATTGGGGGTAATACGGTACCCAAAAATAAATGCATGAGAACACCATTGAAAAGACAACTGTTGCTTTCAGGCACGGCTTTTGGATTTTCTTTGCAAAATTAAAAAATAAATAAATTCTCCACAACATTAAGTACAAATCTTGTTATGTTCGAACTTTATCGCCGGTGTCATGCCATATTTTGACCAATTTTTAAAATTTTTTTGTTGAACTTTCAAAAAAATTGTGCTAAAAATGAAGTTTTCAGAGCATATTAGAAAACAATTTTGAATGTTTTTTAAATTGGCGTTGTGTTTTTTTTCAATTTTTGAATTTTTTTGATTTTTGTTTAACAACCTCAACTCCGGCTGCCCTTTTTCTAAAATCCGACACGCTCGTTGCCGGTCATGGCTCAAACAGACCTAATTCTAATCTAATCTCAATCCTAAAGTCTAATCCTAAGCCTAATATAATCCTAACCTAAGCCAAGCCTTTTCAAGAAAGAAGATATCAGAACAAATTGCGTTTTGAACAATTTTTTTTGTTCGGACCGGAGCGTGTGCATGCGCGCTAGTGGGCATGAGCACGAGTATGAGCATGCCGATGCCCGTGCGCGTGCGTTTAAAAAAGAGGCCCTGCTCCTAACTAGGGTTGTTAAAAAAACAAAAATCGTCATTTTTGTTTTTTTTTAAATTTTTTTTTTTAATTTCAAAAATCAAAGTTGTGCTAAATCAATCAGGGAGTCCGAAGAACCACATATGATATGCAAGCGCCTCCCGAATGACTCCCGTATGGCGGAACTTTGCAGATTTTGTTTTGGTGACCTCAATTACCCCTTTTCCAAACCGTCACCATGCCTCTTCTTGTGTTTTGACCTCCAAAACGTCACTAATTGTCCCCAGCTAAGCTAATGCTAAAGTGAAGACAAACATACCGCCTTGAAGTTCGATCAATTCTTCTGATGGTGTCGCGACGACACGACACGAAGCAGCAACCAGACAACGTAGCGCTTGCAAACGGAGCAGCGAGCACAATCGGACGCTCTGCGAGGCGAATCGTCACCTTATCTGCATCGGAAATGGTAGGCTAAGCTTTGGGACGCTCAAAAACTTCATCGCAGATGTTGTCGAAGCCTAAAATCAGTCGGTAAAACGGCCCAAAATCGACTGCTAAAGGTTTTACGAGGTATAATCAAAGAAAATTTTTGTTGAACTTTCGAAAAATTGTGCCAAAATTGAGGTTTTCAGAGCATATTAGAAAAAAAAATTTTCGATTTTTTTTTTAAATTGGCATTTTTGTTTTTTTTTATCACTTTTTTTAAAAAAAATTTTATTTTTGTTTAACAACCCTACTCCTAACCCCCTGCCCCTCCCCTCCCCTAGGGTTAGATTTTTTTGAACTAAAAAATTGGGATTTTTTAATTATTTTTTTAAATTAATTAAAAAAAAACAAAAATTTCAGTTAACTCACGCTCCAACATTGGATGTTCTCGGACATTGCTACAGTCTATCTGGCTGATATATGCAACTCGCTGATTGGTCGACTCCTCACGCTCCGCACCCCTGGGAACGGGATTCAGAAAAAATCATGTTTTTCATTGTTCAGCGGTTTGTTTTTGTTTCTTTCAAGCCGACTCTGGGCCGTTTTACCGATTGATTTTAGGCTTGAACAACTTTTTGAGCTTATTTAAGCTTATTTAAATTAAGCCGGGCAAAATTTGACGGGCCCGGCCGGCTCAGCTGCGTTTCATTTGATTTTGAACGTGTTCAAAAAGTGAGCGGAGTCGCAATTCAGCACGCTGATTGGGAGTGAGTGTGATTGATCCGGATGCGAAGTGCGCGCGCGCCCAAGTAAAAAAGCTTTACGTTGCGATGCAATGCAATGCAAAGAAATCGACTGGCCTACAGAGGCATCGAGTTTCACGCTGTGCGACCGCGCCACCCGTCAGGAGAATCCAATCTTGAAGACGAACTGCGCGGCGAAATTAATATGTACGAGTCGAATGATTTTATCGACGACGACGAACCGGACAAAAGTCATCTAGTGCTGGACTTTTGGCGGCTGATTCGCCAAAATACCCAAACTATCGACAATCGCGCGCAGATACCTGGCACCGCCACCAACAAGCGTGGCAAGCGAACGAATGTTCTCTGAAGCCAGGCAGGTGTTTGTGTACAACCGATCTCGTCTGTCAGCTCCGAACGCCGAAAAGATCATGTTTCTAAATGGAGTGTTGCCAGCACTTGATTATGCCTATGAGTTCAAATAAATCAGCGGTATGAAGTTTTGTCAGTTGCTGTTGTTATCATGTTTTGATTGGTGTGTACCAGGTTTTGGTGACTTTGTGTGCATCGTGCTCTATGTAAGAAAGTTGCTGATAAAAGTTATGGAAAATGAAAATGGGGGCCCGGCCCGGCCGGCTCGGCTTCCATACGGGCCCGGCCCGGAAGCCGGCAAATTTGCCGGCTCCATCCCTACAAAAATGGTTAATTTTGGTCAAAATTGACTCTTTTTGTATCTACGAAGACAAAAATTTTCAGATAGATAGTTGGCTAAGAAAAAGGCTAAGAGATTGATTCGACCCCCCAGCCCCCCCCCCCCCCAAGAACAACTATGATTCTATACCGAACAAAAAATGGTGAGTTATTCTTTTGACATTCCAATTTCAGATCAAACGTTCGAAAATTAGCAAGCAACTTCATGAACATATTCTGCCGATCGAAGAATAGCACTGGAACAACAATGTAGTACGAGTTTGAATAAAATTCCTATTTATTCCTCAGCAACGTTCGATGGGAACTGTGTGTGTCGCACATCTGGTTTCGGTCCGGTCTCAGTGCATCTGCAGATAACAATTTTTCGAGTTTCGATCGAAACTAGAGCGAGGAAGAGCGGTGCTACGATCTGTCTGCCGATTTATATTTGATCAAATTTCGCATCTGTGATACAAAGAAAATGGCTGTTAGAAAAAGTCTTCGATCGAATGTCGTGATCATCTGGATCTACACAGTGTGCATGATTGGGACAACCGAGCAGGCGCAAATCGATGAGAAATGTTGGTGGTGCTTTGTGTATTTTTTGCCTTTATTTGAATTTTCAATGTTTTTTAATTCGTCGTGTTAGTTTTCGGCTTTTCCCTCCGTTCCACCTTCAACATACAAACATATTGCAGTTTTATAGAGTTTGTCAACCCAACCATAAATCCTTATTATTCATTCAGTTTTTCTTTGTGAATGTTGAGTGCACAGATTACAGTTTGAATGTTGTTTTGTACAAATGGAGACTTTGTCGCTTTAACTGTGGTACTTCATGCCTAAAAACAAACCGAAACGTACTGTGAGTGCGACATTTGAGATTCAAAACTTGTGCCTCGAAAGCTTTTGTGAAACCATTTCATTCAATCCAGTATGCATTTCGCTTTGCAAGATAGCAGTAGCTTTTTTGAGAAGCACCACTAGCACTAGCATTATGAATGAATTATGAGCAGTAAGCCTAACTGTTGTGGCTTCCGTAATGTGATACTTTGTGGGATTGAATTTTGCGGTTGCGATACTTACTAGGGGCAGCAAACTTCCTGCATTCTTGATACCGGTAATGGTTTTTTGGTGTTTTTCATGTTATTCCATCCATGAGTTGAAGATGGGTAGCATTTGATGCCAGTTTTTCGGTGTTCGATTTCACTTATTTGTTTTTGCTCCCAACTGACTGGTGGTTTGGTTGACCGTGGAATAGTCTTTTTGTGGCTGTGATTTCACATTTTAGGTGATTGCTTGTGAGTGATTTATTGTTATTTGCTCGGAAATTTAGCAGCTATCCTTTCATGCCTTGAACAAAGAGAGGTGTCGGGTTTTTTGTTTGTTCAGTCTTCGAGGCCGTCAGGTTTTTGTTGTTGTTGTTTTTTTTGCTGCACGTTTTTATTACCACCCATTCTGCGCACAGAGAATGCGGGCATGATATTCGGGTTGCGAAATTCGTTAGAAAAACAATATTTTCTGTCTACGCCATATTTACTGAGCAGTGGTGGACATTTCACAATTGAGCTTGCATTTCAGTGTGCCTTGCCGAATGGCGAAGGGAAAAAGCAATATTTGAGAGCCAAAAATAGGGACCTTACCCTTTCAGTTTCCTTCCAACCGAACCGACGTATTTCTATGTATAGCAACATTTTGTTGTTGTTCTAATATACGTGCTTGTGAAGCTGAGCTTAATGAAAATACAATGAAGCATACGCTCTAGTAGTAAGCAATGAAGCAATAATACTGCAAGCTTCCATACCCTTAGCGGTCGATTAGTCATGAATGGATGAATTTTTAAAATATGCCATGCATTGTCCAATTGCTGTTTAGTCATCACGCGCATGGAACGGGGGCCACAGAAATATAGGGGAGGAGGGTACTTTTGAAACCATGTTACTGGGGCGGGGCTGTCATTTTGTACTTTTGATCCCACGACGAACTTGCTAACTCGGTGGAAATTCGTATACATTTTGTACACATTCATTCGTATGTGTTTGCGTTTGCTGGGGGAGGGGAGTTCAACTGCGCATATGCTATGAACAATGTGAATTTGTGTCGTTGTATGCCGACAAATTGGCAGAACAATAGAATGTCGAGCTGTCATTTGTGCATGTGATGAGATTTCGAGGCGAAAATGAGGCCGTGAATTCCCCACCACATTGGCTAGTCCGCTTGCCTGGCATTAAGTCGTGTTTAGCGGAGCTCTACCCGCTTATGGTCAGTTGGTTATCAATTATCATATTCAATCAAAATTGCTGCATTGCTTCAAACGGTGATTGGTTGGGTTGGTTTGGAGGGGCTTTGAAGTGGGTAGGTCGAGATGAGAATGGTGGTTCACAAAATCAATTATAACCGAAATAATGGCGAAATGTGGCAGCCGACAGACACCGGGGCTCCTCTAGAAATTAACGGCAGTGGTGTTTGGAACAAGATTAGAAGACTACATAAACATGATGTATTCTGGACAGGGCTTGTCATGTCGCGGCGTCACGGGCAAACATTGGAATTATAATTGTGTAATTGTTTGCAAAATATACATGGGGCCCGTGAGGGTGATTTGCCCTTCAAGCAAAATACTGGGTACTTGTCTTGCTACTTGGAGTTCTCAGGGCCTCGAGAGGAACATAATGTTTGTGACAATGTTTAATACATTACACCTATCTCTTTATTTTAATTCAGCTTCAGTGTTAGAAAATTGTGCGTATGATTGCTTCGGGTTTGGTCTGTTCGACAATACAGGACAGGGTGTGAGATGTGTGTGGCATTTGCGAAGATGAAAAGCATGTTAGAATTTAAATAGAATACATAAAAATAGTAATCGTGAATGTGCTTTTCTTTCAAGTAGGTAATGCGGAAACCCAGAGTGCTTTGTGCATTTATACATTTATATGAATCTGCAATTCGAGTAATCTCACCACAACGTCTCAAGCTCAGTTTTTAGTTTCTTCTTTTTTCTCGAAAACGTGTCTTGCTTGTGCAATATGGAAGTATTTGTGCGAATTCAATTCCCTTCTCATTCTCAATCGTATTAAAGTTCCGAGATACATCTCTATCACCGCTCGAATGAATGCGATGTTAATGGGTAGAGTAATCGGAGAGGCTGCAGTTTTCAGCGCGTTTTTATCGCTGCAGGCTATTTTGTTTTGTTGCTTTTGCGAGTTTGCAGTTTTTGATTGCTAGAATTTCGCTAAATTTCTTCTGCTTTTGAAATCGTAACAAACTGAAAACATCGATTCGACTAGAGAACTACAGAGATAATGGAACAACTCCAAATTTCCAGGTAAATTGAATTTTAACTGCCATTAGCAACGGACTTTTTCTGATAAATTATGTCGAAAATTTTCCGCCTTCATTGTTTTGTGGCCAAATTATTTCCGCAGAAACTGTGCATTCACTGAAATGAATTAGTCGCGTGATTGCGTTTTAACGGGTGCTTTGTGAAAACACGAAACTGAAATAGCCGTTAGAATGGCTGTCACTTTTGAAATCTCAATCATGCGTCTGCTAATTCGCCCATCGACGGCTTTTCATAATTAGCGCAGGCGGCTTTTCCACCCTCCCCTGTTAACACCCGTTCCGTTTTCGCTTTTGTTCGAAGTTGACGACGACGACGACAGATGTAAATGTGTATTGTGTGGCGTGGCTTTCGACGTCTTAGATTACGTTATTAAAATCATGACAGACAATCTAATATTTTCGCTTTTCTCTCTGGAACCATGCTGAAAGTCAAGCTAACCAACCCAAGCTGCTTGCGAGGGTGCGCGCGCGAGCCAGCTTAATGAAAATTAGTGGTGCGCGAATTATTCAACCCTATTGATTCACGTTTCTTTCACCGTTTCTGGTGTTTCTTGAGGCTGTTCTGTCTGCGTTCATATCATACGAATACGATTATCAGTTTTCGATTATTATTGGCATTATTTATTATCGCGCTGGTCTTCTGGCTGTTTTTAGACGGAAGGGAAGGGGAAAACGGGTTCCAGGACCAAACGCTTCGATCATTCTGAGACGGTGCCTTCAAGACATTGTGTAATTTTAAGGCAGTTGAGAGAAATGCGGATTGGTTAAGGAAGGGGCATTCATGAAGCAGTATTTAGTGACCGCGTACCTACGCGTCACTACATACTGCTTCATGAATGCGGCTGAAACCATCAGGAAATCCAGCAGTTTGTACCAATCCAATTCGTCCGATATTTCAATGGGTAATCTAAAAAAAGAAATTTGTCACGGAAAAAGAAATACACAAGCAGACGCAGATAATCACCATTCTGTAATACTAATGAATTTCGGTTGCAGCATTTTATGACCCCGCATACGCGTGTGTTTTATCATATTCCTTTGAAATAGAAAGGGGAGTATGGGCCTATGGGGCACTATTTTTCTTGATTTACCATGTTCTGGCTACTACACATTTCTACATTTCTCGTTTTTACGTCGCCCTATAAAGCCGACAGAAGACATATTTGCTGTATTATTATTATTACTGCGTTATCTCACCCATTACATACATCTGAGTGTGTTGTGCACGTGCCGAAACCGGAATTCAAGACCAGAATGGTCCAGAGCATTCGGAATGGAGGCCCTTTTAAGGGGGTCGGCGGGTTTTTCAATTTGTCCAGTGACAATTGTATGGTGTTGTTTTTTTTTTCTTGAACTAACGCTGTTTTGTTTGGCAAAACGTGGTGTCGATTTCAATATTATATGCGATGATGATATATTGATCAATAATTCGGTTGTTTTTTAATTTTGAAAAATTGTGAAGGTTTTAGGCGTGTTGTCCAGGATGTGTGGAGTGCATTGAAGGCAAAGAGGGTCTGCGTTTGTCCAGTTCAGTTGTGTTTCCATTGAAAACTGGTCGAAAAAGGAAACCACACACCAGGCAGGACCAGACGGCCAGCGTGCGCGTGCGGCGGTGTTTATTTTTGATGATGATGTCGATTTACTCTCTTTCTCTACACCCCGATTTGGCATTGGCATGAAGGCGGTGGATTATTTATTTATTGATTGATGCTCGTTTACGATTTGCGTTCAGCGCTGAGGTTTTTCTCATAATGTGGGGGTGAGTGGGATGGTCTTTGTCGTCACACTTTTACTTTTCAATCCGTCTTCTGAAGAGTTTTGATCTGTTCGATGAATACAAGACGAAAATAATTTAGTCTCGTGTTTAATGATCCACTTGGCGCAAGTGGATGTGTGGGGCAGAGACAGCAGCCACAACTAAGTGCGCATATCGCTGACATCTTAACTATAGACGTACAAACATTAGTCCGTTTTACAGCCGGTTTATATACAATGTATGGTTGATATTGACATTGAGACGGGCGAAAGATCGTTTTTAGACGTTTCGTATTAGCAACATGGCACTTTTCGTCTTCGTGAAGTAAGAATAAGGGAAGTAAGTAAGAACTCCGTAACCAACCAACGACGTCGCAAGCTAACACTCGTGTCTTTTGGGATTAACGGACCAGAGAACTGGAAAAATTTAAGAAGCTTAAAACGAGATCTTCACGCGGGGTCCGTGATACTTTGGAAATATTTTGAATCGTGGACTGTACTACTGCTTTGTAATGATATTTGAATGGCAGCTTGAAACGAGAGCGAGGGGGTCCTTTAATACTTGCATGTATGTATGGTCGTCCGTTTAAAGCGTTAGTTCTTGAGAAACCGAACGCAAAACAGTAAAAGTGAACCGTATCTTCAAGATGGAGCTGCGCTGGAATGGGCATCATGGCATGCGTGTTCTAAAAAGCGCGTCAGTTCAGTCGACATTGACTGTCGGGTGGTTCTTATCAAATGAGCAAATCTCTGTATTTAGTTGGCACTTTAAACGGAGAATTCAGCATGTCAGCCGCAGACACGGGAACGGGAACGGGAAATCCGGTGGCTTTTTGCTGTTTTTTCTATTTTGTCTCCATTATTTGTTTTGACTCATTTTTGGCGTCTGTCCCTGTCGATTTTGGGTTTCGTTTCTGGTTTGCTTTTAGCTACGATGACAGGATCAATAGTGCATTTCGAATGGTGAAGATGTCGAATAAAACAAACAAACAAACAAACAAACCGTGACAGTTGCTTGTTGTTCCGTTCGATTCAGTGGGTTTTTGTAATGATGCTTTCGTGAAATTAAAATTGACAGGCGTTTGTTTGCTGGTGTTTGCTGGCTGGTTGGTGGTAGGACAGGAGGAAGGTAATGGGAAATGGGAGTTTGTGGCTGCTGTGTCTGGATAGATTAGGTTGAGTCACTGAATTATGATGAGTTTTTTTGTCGGGGAATGAAAATTTGACGAAGTTTTAAAGTGGATCGTTGAAGATAGTCAATTATTTTGTTAAAAAAATCGAAAGGAAAAAACACACACAATCCCTTAAATTGAGTCACGCTGAAATACATTCAACGTTCTCTTCCGTAAATATCGAAAGAGTACAAGCTAAAAATTCCGCCCCTAAAAACGGGAAGTGAATCGGAAAATCAAAGATCTTACAACGTTTTAAGACACGCCCAGCCAAGCACACTGATACAAACTGGGCACGGAAATGGGGTTCCTGTCGCCTGTTTTCAGATGGTTTGGCGGAATCTGTGCTTGGCCTTGAAGAAAACTGAAAATATCTACACGCACGTGCACGTTACCATTAAATTCGCTGCTTGCAACAGAATACACGCAACACGATCTAACCGAGTGGAAAGTGATTTTACGCCGAAAATTAGCCGTCCCGTTTTATAGGATCAACATCAGACGCGTCTTGAGAGGTGTGAGGATGAATTTTAAAATAGCTTTCTAAATTTTGGGAGGGCTTCTCGCATGTGTTGTTGTTGTTGTTGTTCGCTCCTTTTGAACTGTAACATTGAATCGAACGAAGCTTTTAGTGGCATGGTCATGTTGTTTCTCGAGATAGATTAAAATTTGAGAAGCGACGAAATCTGAGTAGGTGTGTGTCGCGTGTTCGCGTTGTAGTTGCAATTTTAGCGGATGTTTATCTTGGTTGTTATTCCGTATCAGTAGTAGAGTACTCTCTTACTAAAAACGGTGAAAAGTTACCTATCGAACAACTGAAATAACCACATTCCAATTCAATAGTAGTAAAAATTGGCGTGTTTGCAAGAATAAACAGAAATTCAATGCCAAAGTGGGCGAGCGGTGTTTGCCTTTTTTTTGGTTGAAAGACTTGGCAAACTTGACGGTGCCGCGAAATTGGCGTGATCAATAAGCACACCGAATAAACATGTGCGAAATTTCGATACCATTTCTGAAGCGTGCGTCCGTCGGAAATGCCGTATCTGGCCTATTATTCGAGTTGACTGTCGTGTTTCTCGACGGTTTTAGTGTTGCGGTTGTGGCGGTTGCGAATATTGGAGACGATTGTTATTGCTTTGTCGTTTGATGAACGAAGAAAGTGGTTGATGTTGAAGCGCTGCCTCGATGTTCTGCCTGGAATTGGCGATTATTATGGATTGTTGATTGATTGATTGCATCGGTTGGATTGAACTTCGATTGAAGCGAATTGTCCGTTCGTCCTGACTGGTTGATTGTCTAAGTGCAGAGTTGATTGTGCCCATAACTTGTCAGTCTGAAACGTTATTATCACTTGGTCGATGTGAGAACTCTGATCAATCGAAACTATTCCCGATGAAAAAAGTTGGCGCTAATCCATACCCCGTGATCCCGAAACCTCAATTATTAAAAACGATAAATAAATAAATCGTTATAAAAACAACAAAAAATGCTATTCGACGTGCTGCTGAACAACAACAACGTTCTAATGCCACTGTTTGCAGTTGAGCAACTCATTGACGCGCATCCATGGAACGGTGAAATGATTGCGGGACTCGAGAATGTTGATTACGACGTCGTGTATCCGTTCCAAGTGCGCGACCGGGTACGCACCGGCATCGACACGGTCGATTATGCGTTCCCGAACGAGGTTTGCAAAGATTTGTTTCGCGGGGATTTTTTTTTGACGATTTTGGCTTTTGTAGCAATAGAACCATTTGATGATCTAAATTGGGATCGAAAAACTGTTGTTTTTTAATGGAATTTCGAGTTTCGGTTTTTTTTCTTTTTGTTGTATGTGAATTGTGATGCTAAACTATTCATTTGTGGGGAAACACCTTAAAACTGCATTACTTGAAATTCAAAAATGTTTTTCAAATTCAATCTGTGACAACATCACAACTAGAGAGTGCAAACACATTCAAAATCAAAAGTGTAACTAATCAAAAAAACCAGTCAACTGTTCGAGTCTCAGTAGCCGACGATCGCCAATCGCCATGTTCTTGATATTTTTTCTGTTCTTGATATTTTTGCTGCATCCGAAAAAAAACCGTTTTTTCATGAACAGCCCAGTCACGTTTCCACTTAATATGAACGACCGACAATGAAAAAAAAAAACGCTCAACAACATTGCAAATCTTGCAGTCCGTCCACTTCTCGGAAGCGTTCTTCGTTATTCGCAACAAATTCGAACGTCTGAAACTGGACGTCCGTCGAAATGACGTGCTCGTACCGTGGAACGCTCTGTACAAGCAAGTGATTAAGGACGGCGTCTACAGACAGCTGCCAAATGCGACGCCACCCAATTGCTATTATACCGGGCACATTCATAAGGAGCAGGCGGAGACCAGTGTGGCGATGTCGACTTGCGACGGACTGCGGTGAGAGGTTGATTTGGTTGACTTGCGCAAGAAAGTTGAGGAGGGTTCGATTGATTTTTGTTATACTTGGGATTATTATTTTTTATTGGCACGTTATGTCTGGTTCGGCGAAATATTCAGACCGGTGTTTTGTGGAACGTAAGCGTTAACGGCATTCATGAAGCAGTATCTAGTGACGCGTAGCAGCTGTGCTAAATTAAAAGATTCGGCGACGCGGTCACGAAATTCTGATTCATGTATGCCACCCACTGGCGTAAACGTGATTGTTAGCGTTCAGTTTTTTCGTACTTGAGGGTTTTTAAACAAGTGAGAAAAGGGGCTCAAACTCGCGATCAAGAATCATCCAAGAAATCATCCACAAAGTCCCCAGATACACTGTTCGACAAAAAAAGTCGATCATCATAATTGTCTGTCACTGCACAACACCGCAGTGTTACCTTCAAGGACAGTTCTTCAGCCAACAAACAACATTCCCCTTTCTTCTCCAGCGGTGTCATCTTCACGTCCAACACCACGTACGTCGTGCTACCACTGCACGGCGGCGACGGCGGCAAACGCCACCCACATCTGCTGCTGCACGGTCATTGGCCGGCGCGTTTGAATTGCGCCAATCACGATCACAGCGATTGGTCGTCGTCGGCGGCCTCGATGATGCGATCGTTCAAGAGGAGACGGGTGTGTGGATGGTTTTTCGTACAGTTGGATATTTTTGTTTGCATTCTGGGTGTTGTTCAGTTTGAAAGGTTTTTTATATTTGGAAGATTGAACCTGGTTGAAATTTAACACCGTTTGCAAATAAGAGTGGGGGGGGGCCCTAGGAACATTCCGTGATACATGGAAAAGTTTTTAAACCAAGGGTGCAGGGACATTCTACTAATCAAGGCGCTTCAGGTTTACCCCCTGAGTACCCCCTGATTATGCCTATAAAGGTCGTTTTTAGGGTGCGGAAGTTGAAAAACCCTCGATTTTTTGCGATTTTTCGCAAAGAGTACCTTTTTAGCCCTACCGTATCTCGTAGTTGCACAGTTTCTGAAACCTCACACAGTATTCACGTGAAAGATCTTGCGGAGTTCTTTAAGGCCCTGTATCAATGAGCCCTTGCAAGGGGGGTCCCTGAGGCGCTACGACGCTAATTAAAATTACTTTTTTTTTAAAATTACGCTATTTTTTTAAAACATTTTTTTGAGCTCATAAACACAATTTTTCGATTTTCATTTTTGGTTCTACAGGGGGGTTTTCGGGGTCGCTGAATTCGAATCTAATCTTAGATTTTTGCCCCGGGCATTTTTTTGCCTTAAAATTGGGCAAAAACACATTTTTTTGCGCTTTCCAGTGTTTTTTGGTTTTAATTTTTAATTTTAAGTGCGGATTTTTTTAACAAAGCTGTTTTACAACAGCCTTACAACCGCTGTATCGGAATCAGTTTTAATATTTTGCAACTGACCACTTGCCCACCCAAAAAATGGGTAAAAAGTTGATTTTTTTGCTTTTTGCACACGTTTTCGTTTCACAGTGAAAAAAATCAAGTTAGAAACAACTTGTAATTTTAATTTTTAGTTCTACATGGAAGGTTTCGGGGTCGCTGAATTCGAATCTGACCTTAGATTTTTGTCCCGGGCTTTTTTTGCTTTAAAAGTTGGGCAAAAACACATTTTTATGCGTTTTCCAGTGGTTTTTTGTTTTAATTTTTAATTTTAAATGCGGATTTTTTTAACAAAGCTGTTTTATAACAGGCATACAACCGCTGTATCTGAATCTGTTTTGATATTTTACAACTGACCACTTGTCCACTTAAAAAATGGGTAAAAAGTTGATTTTTTGCTTTTTGCACACGTTTTCGTTTCACAATGAAAAAATCAAATTAGAAACAACTTGTAATTTTAATTTTTAATTTTCCAGGGAGGTTTTCAAAATCGCTGAATTCGAATCTGACCTTAGATTTTTGCTCCGGGCATTTTTATTGCTCTAAAAATGGGGCAAAACACATTTTTATTGCGTTTTTCAGTGGTTTTGCCCAATTTTTAGAGTAAAAAATGCCCGGGGCAAAAATCTAAGGTCAGATTCGAATTCAGCGACTCCGAAAACCTCTCTGTAGAATTAAAAATTAAAATTACAAATTGTTTCTAAACTGATTCTTTTACTGTGAAACGAAATAGTGTGCAAAAAGCAAAAAAATCAACTTTTTACCCATTTTTTGGGTGGGCAAGTGGTCAGTTGCAAAATATCAAAACTGATTCAGATACAGCGGTTGTAAGGCTGTTATGAAACTGTTTTTTAATCAACTCTACATTTAAAACTAAACATTAAAACAAAAAAACCACTGGAAAACGCAAAAAAATATGTTTTTGCCCTATTTTTAAAACAATAAAAATGGCCGGGGCAAAAATCTAAGGTCAGATTCGAATTCAGCAATCTTGAAAACCCCCCTGGAGAACTAAAAATTAAAAGTACAAGTTGTTTCTAACTTGATTTTTTCACTGTGAAACGAAAACGTGCAAAAAGCAAAAAAATCAACTTTTTACCCATTTTTTAAGTGGACAAGTGGTCAGTTGCAAAATATCAAAACAGATTCAGATACAGCGGTTGTATGGCTGTTATAAAACAGTTTTGTTTAAAAAAATCCGCACTTAAAATTAAAAATTAAAACAAAAAACCACATGAAAACGCATAAAAATGTGTTTTTGCCCAACTTTTAAAGCAAAAAAGTTCCTGGACAAAAATCTAAGGGCAGATTCGAATTCAGCGACCCCGAAACCTTCTATGTAGAACTAAAAATTTAAATTACAAGTTGTTTCTAACTTGATTTTTTTCACTGTGAAACGAAAACGTGTGCAAAAAGCAAAAAAAATCAACTTTTTACCCATTTTTTGGGTGGGAAAAATTGCAAAATTGGAAAAGTTGCAAAATATCAAAACTGATTCCGATACAGCGGTTGTAAGGCTGTTGTAAAACAGCTTTGTTAAAAAAATCCGCACTTAAAATTAAAAATTAAAACCAAAAAACACTGGAAAACGCAAAAAAATGTGTTTTTGCCCAATTTTAGGGCAAAAAATGCCCGGGGCAAAAATCTAAGATCAGATTCGAATTCAGCGACCCCGAAAACCCCCTGTAGAACCAAAAATGAAAATCGAAAAATTGTGTTCATGAGCTCAAAAAAATGTTTTAAAAAATAGCGTAATTTAAAAAAAAAGTAATTTTAACTAGCGTCGTAGCGCCTCAGGGACCCCCCTTGCAAGGGCTCATTGATACAGAGCCTTAAAGAACTCCGCAAGATCTTTCACGTGAATACTGTGTGAGGTTCCAGAAACTGTGCAACTACGAGATACGGTAGGGCTAAAAAGGTACACTTTGCGAAAAATCGCAAAAAATCGAGGGTTTTTCAACTTCCGCACCCTAAAAACGACCTTTATAGGCATAATCAGGGGGTACTGAGGGGGTAAACCTGAAGCGCCTTGATTAGTAGAATGTCCCTGTACCCTTGGTTTAAAAACTTTCCCATGTAGCGCTAGACCCCCCCACTCTTATTTGCAAACGGTGTTAAATCTTGTGTTGTTGACCGTAAAACGGCATTCATGAAGCAGTGTTCATTTAGTGACGCATAGCTTCGCGTCACCAAATACTGCTTCTTAATTGCCCTTAACCATGTTTTTTTTGTAGAAAGGTGTTTTATTCTAATCGAAAGGGCAGAAAAGTGTTTTTCTAGAGTTCTTAAAAGTTCTCCATTGATTTATTGTATTCATACATTTTGTTTCCCTGTTTCTAATCTTGAGATACGGCGCACAAAAAACTGTCAAACTGTAACATTTCGGCGTCTTCTCCAAATTTTCAGCATGGTCGTGACGTGAATAGCGAACCGAAGTACATTGAATTGGGTGTGGTGGCCGATTACGGACTGGTGGGTTTAATTTTTTTTAATTTTTAATTTTTTAAAAAACTTTTTTTTTATTTTTCTTGTTAAATGCGGATAACTTTATTTTCAGGCCAAACAATGGCAGTTTCAATTTGAACCGCTACTGAAGTTCATCTTGGAAGCAGTAAACGTTGTTGATCTGGTCGGTGGTTTTGTTTCGTTATTTTTTTTTCTTTTTGGATAATTCTGAGCAAATACTCTTTTGTCTTCAATAAAATCGTCTTCATTGTCTGAAGATAGCGTTCTCTGTCATAAAGACAATGATGCATCCGCAGTCACAAACATGCGCACACGCACACACATACGATACCACAGCAGCGCGCGTGTCCGCGTGTGTGTGTGCCAGTGTGTTTGTTCGGACTATTATACAACGTTAGTGTGTTATATCCGAGTGCAATGTCTTCAAAGGGGCATTCATGAAGCAGTATTTAGTGAGCGCATAGCTGTGTTTCCACGCACAACGTGATCACTAAATACTGCTTCATGAATGCTGCTTAAGATTTCCCTCCGCACATTCATTATCTCTAATTCTGCAATAAATATGAACTTTTTTATAAATATATAAATTAAACAATTATAAGTATAAATAAAATTGTAACCACTCGATGTTTTCCAGCTATACCAGCGAAACTTCGACACGCGTGTATCGCTCGTCTACGTGGAGGCTTGGACAGAGCATAATGCAATCACACTAGTCGGTGATATCACACAGACGTTGCTAAACTTCATCGACTACGTCACGAAGCAGATGTACGGCGAGAAGAACGACGCGACGATTTTTATGACGTGAGTTTCATTATTTTTTGTTGTTGTTTTTTGTTTTGTGAATTTTTGAAACTCGTTCGTGGTTGTTGTTGTTGCTTGCGGCACTTTGTGTCTGGTGACTGGTGAACACCCGCTTCAAGGTAGCTTGCCCGTGCGAGTTCCGCTAAAGGGGCATTCATGAAGCAGCCTTTAATGACCGCGTAGCTATGTTTTTTTATCACTCCTACCGTCCTACGCGTCACCAAATGTTTCTTCATGAATGCCGCTTAAAGTGTTTAGCGTCCAGCCAAGCGGATGCCAGGGACGCACCTGCTGGGATGCCATTCTAATCAGCAAGCGACTATAGTCAGCACTTACACCTGGTTTTCCCGACAGGGGCATTCATGAAGCATTATTTGGTAACCGCGTTGCTATGCTTTAACGCAGTTATGCGTCACTAAATACTGTTTCATGAATGGCGCTGCACTCCCGTATCCCCATCTTCTATCATCCTAAATTCGGCTAGATTCACCAAAAACCTAAAATTGCGATGCTTATCGTTTTCCGAAACATTCCAGCTGGCATTCATTCGCTCGCCACGAGGTGACAATGGCCGCCACTGGCAGTCTGTGCACGGCACGATCCGCTGGCGTGATCACGGTATGACGAAGATCATGAGCTTTTTTCAGGACGACTTCAGTTTGAAGACGTTCTTCTCTGGTTGTTTTTCCGAATTGTTTCGATAGATTTGAGTTATAAACAGTAGGGATGTTGCACCGGTGCATATGAAAACACATACGGTATTGCAGTGGTTACTTGTATGCGTACCGGTGTGCTGGCTGGTCTTTGCGACTGTGTCATATGAACAGAGTGCACGTTCCTCAATCCTCAGACCGTTACCTTGACGCAAATTTATCCATTTTTGCAGTAGAAAGTTGTTAGAAAAACTTTTTGTATTATCATCCACCCAGAGCGGCCCGAAATACGAGCCATACGAGACGGCGCTGTTGCTGGCGCACAATCTCGGCCACATCGCCGGCATGCGCCACGACTCCGATGCGGCATGTCAGTGTTCGGATGCGCGCGGCTGTCTGATGCGACAGACTGTCGGGTGCGTGTTGATATTTTGGGTTGTTTTTTTTGGTTTTGCTGTTGTTTCTTATTCAGACCGCTGAAACTGAAGCGGCTCTATAAATTTTTGAAACTCAAATGGTTCTGAAACTGGAACCGAACCGAACCCCCAACCCGACGGCTATACCTTTCCACAACTGGACTGCTTTTTATGTGACGTGACCTATTTTCTGTGAACCGTGAACTGTTTTCAATACTTCTTGCCTTACCAATGCATTTCTTTGGTCTAGTTAGTGCTTGTGATAAACTGTTTTATTAGTGCCCGTTTTTTCGAAACCGGCATTTCAAGTTGATTTTTGTAGTGTGTTAATTGCTTTTTACATTGTCCCCTCCGCAGTATTGACGAATCGTTTCAATTCTCCTTATTTTTTACAGTGACGTGAACGAACAGCTGACGCCGCGCTTTTCGACGTGCTCTCTTGAGTCGATGTCGACGAAACTGCAAATGGGCCAGGCGACGTGTCTGTTCAATCCACCGATGGAGACAAACGCACTGGCACTGTGTGGCAACAGAGTGGTGGATGAGGGCGAACAGTGCGACTGTGGCAGTATTGAGGTCGGTTGGGAATAGAAAAAGTGGTGTTTTGTGCAAGTCTTTCTTGGAAAATCAATTTTTGGAGTCATAATCATTGAAGTGCACTTGTTGCGCGTGATGCTTCTGTTTTTGAAGACGGTCCGGTTTTTGTTCACACGTGATTTCCATCTATCGTTTCACACAGTCGCAAATAAGCGCACAATAGTCACGACCATTGGTTGCTCTTGTGTTTGTGTCATAATGGAAATTGAGGATTTGGAGACCAACGACGGACTCACGCGGTGGTTTTCAACCAATCAACCAATCGTCCAATAACTTGGCACAATAACAAAAAATAAATAAAACACCTCAAAAAACCAAAACACCAATTTCTCCTCCCCCCAATAACAACAATAAATAAATAAACCAAAAAAAAAACAAAAAAACACCATTCCCCCTTCCGCAGGAATGCGCCTCGATCGACGCGTGCTGCGATCCGGTCACGTGTAAACTGAAGTCGCACGCGCGTTGCGCCGCCGGCCCCTGCTGTCACGGCTGTCAACCGCGCCCCCGCGGCTACCTCTGTCGAATGGCTATCGGAACGTGCGACGTGCCGGAGTACTGCGACGGCCGCGACGGTCAGTGCCCGCCGGACGGCGTGAAAGTCAACGGGGCGTCGTGTGCCGGCGAATCGGCCGCCGATCACGATTTGCATTATCCGAACGAGCGGAACAAGACGAGAGGCCGCGATGATGGCATCTGCTATCGCGGTGCCTGCGCGGCACGCACGCAACAGTGCCGACGCGTCTGGGGACCGGGTACGGGGTTTTGGAGGGGGTTTTGGGGGGGGGGGGGATTGTGGGGAATTGTGATTTTTGGGGAAGAGTGTTCTTTAGTGGAAAGCGTCAAGTGGTCAAATCAGATTAAAGCTGACTAGTACGCTTTGGTGATTGGCTGCATAACCGCAGTTTGTGACCAATCACTGGCGCAAAACCGTCCATAGTTTTGGGCAACAAAACAAACGCGCATGTCAAGATGGATCCGCGCGTTTCAGCTACGTTTTAGCTGCAAGTCAAAAAATAGCTACTCGATGTGGAAATCGTGTCGCGTGTTCTATCGTAATGCATTACGGGCACAATGAGTTTGCGCACGGCATTTCGAACGACGTCTGTGCGTGCGGACAGAGAAAAAAAACTGAATGGTGTTTTCGCCTTCTAGACTCCGCCTCGGCGCCGCAGCAGTGCTTCGAGCACTTCAACGTGCTGGGGGTCGACCACGGCCACTGCGGCTGGGACGCTCGGACTCGCTCGTATCGCCCGTGCGACCTCCGGAATGCCGTCTGCGGTCTGCTGCACTGTCAAGGTGGCGCTGATGTGGTGATGATGGAGGATGATGATGATGATGGAGAGGAGGATGGGGCTGATGGGCATGATGGCGGCGAGACGAGACTGCCCGGCCGTATCATAAAGACGGAAGTGGAGGCCGCTGGACGCAGCTACCATTGCAAGTGAGTTCCGCGTTGGGTGGGTTTTTTTGGAATGCGGACCGGATCGCTTTTTGGGTGGGACATGCGGATGCAAGAGCCCGCGAACTCACTTTTTTAGCAATGAACTTGTGTTCCTTTGAAATAAAACACACCACAACGTTAACAGTTGACTGTGGATATTACGGCGAGATGACGCTGTGATGTTACAATACAACCAAAATAGAACTATAGTGATTCATGAGTGCTTCGAAATTAGCTGCAGACACTCAAGCTTGATAGAAATTAATGTGGATGCGTCATCGCAGTTATTTATAACTGATCTCGCACCAAATACAATGCGCGTGTTTGCAGGATGCTGACGAACGTTGCAATGGGCATGGTCGCCGATGGCACACCGTGCGGTGACGCGAGCGTCTGCCTCTCTGGCGCCTGTGTCCCGTTGGCCGACGTTAGTCCACCGCATCGATGTCCCACCAGTAACGTGGCGCTGCACTGTTCCGGACATGGGGTCGGTTGTGTGGGGGGGAGGAGTTTGCTTCGGTTCAGCTCAGTTTTTGTTGAGCGCTAAAGGTGCACGGTGCACGTACGACCGGTGTGGTGCAGTCTGGAGCATGGGTGCCGCAACACGGTGTTGGTTGATGGTTGTTGTTGTTGTTGTTGTTGTTGTTGTGCGGCTGGCGAGTGATGTCACTCATCATTGGCTCGGGGGCGTTGCGCAACTGCATGACAGTCATATCGGCTGGTTTTCCCGCGAGCTCCGCGACAAATGGCATGGACAGGTTCCGACTTTGGCGCTTGCTCGGAGTGGAACTGGCTGCTTCAGTCGCAAACGCCAGCAACTCGACTTCGCCCCTCCGGGAGTCCCGGCCAAGAACAGCAATAACAACAAGTGGTACGCACCACCCGGGATAATGAGGAGCTCAGCTCCCGACGGAGGCGTGCGCGCGCACCTTCACTCCCCCCTCCCCGCTCCACGGTGCTGGTTTGCGGTATGTACGATTTTATTGTGCCATGCGGCAGTAGTTTGCGCCATGCTTCGCCACACCGTCGCACTGGTGTGGCTTGTACACAATTGCGAATGGGATTTGATTGCAGTTTATGTTGAGTTTTGATGGGATTCGTCACGGAAAACGAAGTGATAGTTGGTGTGCCGTTAAGTACACGTGACAATATAACGGTTGCACTTGGTCGGTTCGGTTGTGTTTGGGATTGGATCATGCTGATTGAGAAGGAGTCACTTTGGGTATTCGGTCGTTTGATTAATGCAACATTTTTAAGTAATGAAGTCAACTGATATTTTTTTTTAATAAAAGCTTTTGCGAAGCCTCAGGTCACATTAAGCAACAAAATTACCCCAAAGGCTTCGCAAGCTTTTATTGGTTGAGGCAATAGTATTTGCTTAGTGTGATGTTAATTGAATTTGATGCATAAGATAATTATAGTCGATAGGTGATTCCGTGACATTTAATACCAGTGATTCATGTGTTGTGGAGAGTTCAGTTTATGTTTTGGTGCAGTGTGGTAAACTAGCAACTTATAAAAAGACTCTCGACAATTAGTCAACACTTCAATAACTTTATTAATGGAATTCCAAGTAGAATGTACATCTCAGTATTGTCAACTTTCCGTTTCTTTTTTATCGCGCAGGTCTGCACGACCACGAATCGCTGCTACTGCGACTACGGCTACGACGGCGACGACTGTAGCGTCCAGGTGGCGACACCGGCACCGATTGCACCGATGGACATGACGAGATACCCGCACGCAGCGACGCCGTCAACTTCGTTCGGTCAGTTTGAGAGTTCAGTTTAACTGAATTTTTTGTGGTATTGAGAGATTTAGAGGTCAGGTATTGAGAGATTTAGAGGTCAGGTCTTGCACAGCGTGTCACTAGACTGGTCCTGGAATTTTGAAACTAAAGCTCAAATGTGAAGACTGCACGGTGACAATGACAAACGCACTGGCACGTGTCACGCAATGTGTACACGCACCATTGTGCCACGTGTGCCGGTGTGTTTGCTAGTTCCATTAAAAAAGCCTGTGGTAAATTCCGGTTCGCGGTCGTCAGACAAGCACTTTCTGTGGGGTTTTTTTGATTTCACAATTAACCAATGACAGAAATTCAGACTAGGAAAACCAAGTTTCAGACATGCTAACGACGAATCTGGACACGTCCACGATGCTCGTGATCCTCGGCGGCGTCGCGGGTGGCATCGTGCTACTGCTGTTGTTCTTGCTGCTTTGTTATCGGTGAGTTTGGCTTTTCACGGATGTCTTTCTAGGGTTTATATTGGGTGCGTGATACTTTTTCTACAGAATTAGTTAAAAACCGGTATTTTTTTATGTTCTTCTACTCATGGCCCATTCATGTGAGAGCATCAGGGAGTACAGACAGACTTGTCAACCGTGATTGGTGGAATGCTATAAGATGCGTGCTATTGCCAGCCAATCGTTATGGCAGACCATTTGGTTCACCTTTAGCATAATACCACAACAACCACAGTGACGTTGACATTAGAAATGGTGGCTTACTACCCAACATTTTTCACTGTAAAAACGTTTCTGCATTTGCAAGCCAGCTAGCTGTTTAGCGTTTCATTTTTCAATGCAAAAAAAACGGATATCCAGACAGATCCATATTTCAATCCATTTTCAATTTCACATAAAAATGTGAAAGTGTCCACTTTTTGTCTGCTCAGTCGTCGCACCACGTTCGACACGACCGCGAAACTGTCCGAACTCGCGCAGCGGGAATTTGAAAAGTGCAGCGACATCTCCGGTGACACGGTACAGCGCAGCATCAAGTTCGGCAACATGCCGTCGTACAGGTGCGTGGGGATTTGTTTAGTTTTTTTTTGGTTTGTCGGTGCGGTTTGTGTTTTACTTTTTTCAGATGATTTTGATCACTTCAGTATTTTTGCCATTTTACTTTTCGGTTTCGAAATCCGGAAGTCCATAAGAGATTACAGATCATGTAAGGTTGGGTTTGGATACTGACACAGATCGTACCAATCGGCTCTGTGAGATTGTAGCTACAGTCGAACTGTAAATTATTCTGGGCAATCGGCTGATTGGTTGGTTGGTGATCACGTGATGCATACCTTGCCGTTGAGGTGGAGTATCTGCTGCACATAAAACGTGCACGCACGTGATCACCAACCAATCAGCTGACTGTCTATAATTTGAAGTTCGACAGTAACCGACTAAAAATCTTAAACAACCGGTTAAACACCAAATTCAGGTGCTGTCTGCGATTCTCGTTACATCCGTATTCGTTTTTTTCCAGAGACGAAAAACTGAAACGCAAACACAAACGCTCCTCTCGCCATCACATCGTGCATGATCTCAGTCGAATTGATGAGCGCTCCGACGAGAAGGACACGATGTCGAACAAGTCACAAGGCAGCGGTAAGTGGCGAAAGCGTTGTGCGATTGTTGTTATCATTTTTTTGGAAAATGTTTCGAGATCAGTCTGATTGTGTTGTGTGGGCAGTGTGGCGGATTGGTTAATTGACGGCATTCATGAAGCAGCATTTAGTGACGCATAGCTATGTTTAGGGTTGGCATGGTAAAAATACCGGTTTTTTTTACCGGTAAAAAAACACGTATTTATACGCGTTTTTTTACCAGGGCAAAAATTGGTGCCTTGAAAAAAACGGGAAAAAGACCGTTTCTGTATTTTTCCGGTTTTTTTCGTATTTTTCCGTTTTTTTTCAATTTCGGACCCTGAGTTTTTATATCATTTTTGATGAGAAAATGAGAAAATCTGTGAAAAATATGATGACGAAATTGACACTGATGTTTGAAAGAACTGTTAAGCGATGTGCAAGAATCGGCTGGAGCTGCCGAGCTGAGCTGAAAATTTCAAAAATTCCAAATGTCGCTCAACATTGTCTTTCTTACACAATTACTGATTTGTTTTTTTTTTGATCTGAACTGACTGAACTGATTCGGTTTAACTGCGTTATTGCAGCAAATTATGTTCGTCTATTGTGACCAAAGACTGTCCGGTGAAAACGCTGTGGTTTTTTCCCATGTAATTGGTGGACAATAAATTATTGAGCAAAAGATAACGTTCGATTTATTGCTGGCCTTTTGGGTTTTCAAGCCCAAACATAATTTATTTTCTTTGTTGGTGCACGATATTTTGAACAAAGCATTCTGAAAGTTGTTTTCACAAGTCCTGGTTCAAGTTGAAAGTCGGCTGCGAAAAATATGTGGGTTTTTACAACTTTTTGGCTTTCGTTTTTTTCGGTAAAATTACCGTAATTTTACCGGTAAAAATACAGGTTTTTTACCACGATTTGAAAAAAACGGTATTTTGCCAACCCTAGCTATGTTGCGTTTCGCATAGCTACGCAATGATGGAAATACTGATACTGCTTCATGAATGCCCCGTAACTGGCTAGATTGATTACTGGATTGATGAATTGATCGGTTGGTTGCATTTACACCTCACAGTGCTTGTACCCAACCATGCATCCATTTTATTTCGCAAAAAAGCAGGAAACTCCGAAAAACTCTGTGAACAGCGTGTAGTATCAATTTGAACAAGTCCTTGCAAACATTCCTGAACTGGTTTCACAATGGATCAATTGATTGATTGATTGATTGAATCATTGACGAGTTTTTACTGCTTGATTGATTGGCTAGATTTACTTATGAAGTACTTTTTCACGCACTGCGACCAAAAACCCAACGAAATCCTAAAACCAACTCGACCTAAGCAAACAAGTCCCAACAAAAAAACTTCCACACCTCCGTTTTCCAGGCGCCACCGGCTCGGTGGTCGCACGATCGGTGAGCCCGCAAGCGCCGCGACTGATGCCGCCGCCTGCTCTTGCGCCGGATCGCGGCATTCTGAAGAACTCCGGTGGTACCCCGCGAAACTCTGATTCGGAGTCGTTCACCCCGCTATTGGCGGCGAATAATAATAATAATGCGCAATCGGCATCGAATAATGGTGCACCGCAACCGCAGAACCTGGATTTCACCGGCGAATATCAGCAGCAACCGATGATGGGCGAGCCGGTAGCGACGTCCACTGCTGCTGGGGTTTACGGGGCTTATCAGAGGGTCTATGAGCAAGGTTGGTGATGGTGGTTTGGTGGTACGGTTTGTTGTTGTGGGTATTTTTTGGAACAAAACGGGACGGTACTGACGTTGGAAACGTGTGAAACACTGATAGCACGCTCTGGTGGTGTGGCGCCAACGTTTACAGACACGAGCCAGTTGGCTGGCTTGAATTGTTTTCAGTGTGCAGTATCTAGTATCAGCATCAATCGGTCTTTGAAAATGCTCGACTCGACCTTTGCGTACGGTTGCGAATCAAACACAGTAGTCAATGAATTCGAAAGTCAACCATCCAGTTGATTGGTTGGTTGGTACACCGAAAGAATGATCAAGTTTGAACACAGTGCCTGTCAAACACTTCCTTTCTAGCAAAAGATTCACTTAAGAGTTGAACTTCGAATCCAAAACTTCAAATTCCCGCCCTTGCAGGCCTCCGTCAACTCGACCACTACGCCGCCTTCCACCAACAACAACAAGCAGCGCAAGTGATCACCTCTCCGTCGTCTCGCAGCGACACGCATCAGCCGCCACATCAGCAACTGCGGTTCATCACCCCTCACAACGCGCACACGCTCGCATCAATGCCCGTCAGCACCTATTACGACGTCGCGCAACAACAGACGGTCATGATGTTCAGTCCGCCGCCGGTGAGGGCGACCACCGCCGCCAGAGGGCACCCGCAACATGCTGGTGGTACGCCGCAACAGCGACCGCACCGCGCCAGTCGGCCGAGCGGATACTCGACGGACACGGAGGTGCGTGGAGGGTTTTTTTTTGGGGGGGGGGGGGGTGTGCGTTCCGTCGTATTCGAGTCCAATACAACGCCCAAACAGGCGACAACCGCGTGCAGTCTCGCTGATCTTCACGCAGTGATCGCATCAAAAAAGCAGCTTTCTCGAGCTCGCTCACAATGGCGAACTTGTGGAAACGGCACTTGATTAGTAGTCCGCACAGAACGCATCACTGGTGTACACAGCAACCAACCAATCAGCTGACTGTATATGATATGGGAATAAGACTGTAGAAGAAACAAGAGCAAAATGCAAACGTCAATCCTGCTTCAGGTCGGAGCGCACCACTCGCCGCGCTACGCACACCGTCGCCCCTCGATCGACGGTGCCTCGTTCAATCACTCCCAACTGCCCGTCCACCACCACCAGCAGCAACAACCGCAGTCTGCCCGCGTTGCCTACGCGACGTCGACGACCACAGCGCACAATCGAAGCGCCACCAGTCCGGCGTCATCGATGGGCAGCCTCTCGGCGGCGGCCAGAGCGAATTCGGCGTCTACTGGTGCGTGTTTTTTTTGGATTTTTTTTGTCTTCTTCTTGGTTTGCACGCAGTTTTCGAGTGCAACGGGATGGGTGGTTTGGGTATTTCCAGCCAGTTGATAGTGGTATTGTCTCTTATTTAGCGTTTTGAGACTGAGCGCGCGCGCGGATGCGAGCACAGCTTGACGTGACAATTCAAAATTGCAAAAATAATGACCCGAGTCGCTGAAATGCCGCAGAGTCACGTTGGAAATTTTAAATTTCCGCCACAAGGAGGGTGTTTGATTGATTTCAACCAAACCCGATACATTCGTTCTTCCTGTTGACTTCAAAGTTTTTCGTGCTATATATCTTTCGAACAAACGTGAAAAGCGTCAACAACCAGCGTTTTACAGGCATGTTGATCAAGGCGCAACCTCTGAAGCTGCGCAACATCGAGTACCTCCTACAGCAGCTCGACCACTCCGCGCAACCGTCGATCACCACTCAACCTCACCACCAGTCGTCGTGCTCGCCGGGCAGCAGCGGCGATCAACAACTCACCGATCACCATCACCATCACCCCGCCTCGATATCGCCGATCTCCAATGCCGACGGCGGCAGCGGCACCCGAGACTCGCAGACGACGAACGGTGATCACTGCGAGGAGAGTTCGCACACCGAATCGCATCGTGACGCGCTGTTGCTCGCGGCGACGGTGAACGATCCAAATACAGTGGTGATGGACGCTCAACATCAACAGTCGCTGGCGCACAGCGCCGACACGACGCCGCCACCGGTGTCGTCGACGCCGAATATGATCAACCACGATGATGATGACTGCGTTGATCTGGAGATGAACGACTATCCGTATCAGTATCATTCGGAAATAGGCGTCATGCAACAACACCAACTACAACCGCAGCAACAATTCCACCGTGATGAGTGCGACCCGTGGCGTCATTCACCTCGGCAACCGCTGCGGACGTTCTACACGTCGCCGGAGACGACCGCGATTCTGGTTGACTCGCAGCGAGAGACGTCGAATGCGTCGGCGACGTTTGACGCCGCCGCCCCAACCGGCAGTCAGAGTTCGTCCGCGTCGTCAACTGCCTCCTCGTCGCGGCATCAGCGGCCGACGCAGCTGGCGCTGCCGCGTGTCACGAATCCGTGATTCGAGTTGGCTTTTTGTTATTGGTGGCTGTTGTGGTTTGTTGGTTTGTTCAAAGCATGAGTCCTCTCGCGTCTGTGTAAAATCACCGCCGCAAACTGAGAATTGTGCAATTGTAAATGGTGGACTTTTAATCAAAAATTGAAAACGCGCAGAAGCTTTGCGCGGAAATCTCTATGCCTGTTGCCTGAAAACTTTATTTATGGTCTGAAATATCCAAAGTCCGATGCTTGAGCCAAGAGTTCTTTTTTAGATCGAGGTTCAATCAACACATCGGTGAGCCTGGTTTTTCGGGCAATCTTTTTGTGGTGATTTTACACGATGCGGTGATTTTTGGATTAATCAAATTCAGTGCGGTTAACAAAATTGAAATAGTTTTTTTGAGTTTGACGGTTTGAATGAACCCGTTCCAGCGTTGCTTTATTTTAGATGTTATGGCATGAATCCGATACGCCTGTCATTTTCAAGGAGGGAAACCAAGACAAGACCAACACACCCCTTGAAAATCAGGTTTATTCGTGCCAAAATGTCTGAAATCAGGGAACTGCAGCGGGGGTTGGCTGATATTTGTGTCGCAGTCAGGTCGATTGAAAACTTCAGTAATTTGAAATTGAGAAACTATCGTACTGTTGTGTTCGAACTTTCGAATCTGATATGCAGGTTTACTGATTGATTAAAAAAAAATAATTAAAATTTACCGATTTCAAATCAGTCAATCGGCTCCGGCGATGATGCGTGTGTTTGAATGAGAGTTCCGTAGACTTTTTTCTCTGGACACTTCTGCTGATTGTTTCGCAAGAACATTTGATGAAAATTCCAGCCGCAATCGTTGTTCATGCCAATACTTAACCAAAAACATGTTTTTCGAATCTTTCACTTTATTTAATGTGGTTTGTGGAAACCCATGGGTCTGTCAACTCTCTCGTATCTCAGTCAAGTCTTGCTCTATTGTTTTGTTAGAATGATAATTTATTAATCTTGATCTTGTTTCACTTGGACTTTGATTTTGAGTGAGTTTTCCAAAAAAAGTTGTGCTGTTGTGTGCTTGATTTTGTACAAATCTGCGTTTTGATGAGCTGAATTGTGCTGCTTGCTTTATCAGTTTTTTGCGCATTTCATGGATTCATCGTTTTATTATACGATTTTTATTCTGTGCGGGGTAGCTTGTGATTTGTGAGTTTTATGTCGTGCATTTTTTTGTCATGGGGCCAGTCAATGTTGCTTGCCGTGTGTTGCGCTGCGGGCAGATCTCAAGGAGTAGTTTGTTCAGATCTTGAAAATTTCAAACGAACCATGCTTATTAACCCAGGTTACAATACCGTAATAAATAAATTTTTTAAATCATTTCAATTTAAAAAATCCGTCATTCTCGGCTGTGCCACAATTGTTTTTTTCGTCCTGAAATTTTTGATGGTGCGGCATTTGTTTTGTTTCACTTTTAATTGATTGATCATTGGTCCGTTTAAAATGTTTTTCTCCAACCGTCAGGCCAAGTTTTTTCTGTTTTCGGTTTTTCACTTTTTTCCACTGCCCGTTTCAATTTATTTATCAAATTTTGTCCAAGACTTTTGCGCTTGATCAAATTGTGTCAGATATTTTTCCTGTGTAAGATATTGTTGCGAGCCCAGCATGGCTTCTTGTACATCAGTTTTGTTGTTTTGTACCACTTTTGCAATATGTTGTTTGATTGGAACATTCTCAAGTGCAATAGTTTTACCACGAAAAAGAACTCGAATAAAGATACCCAAAACGGACTGCTGGATTTTGAAAGTTTTTTTGAAAACAAGTTTTAATGCGAAACGATGAACAATTGTGGTGGTGAACTGTGAGCGCCATTGTGGCCGCATGAAGACACAGTGAGGTCTGTTAGAACAACGAACCAAGTTTGTAACAAAAGTGTGTGGGTTAACAAAAGTCTCATCTCAAAAAAACCTGCATCACTTCATAACTGAGATCACAACGACGTTTCTACTGTTGTGCGCGCGGCGCAGCGCCCAGTCGATCCAGCGATCCAACACGCGTGCAACAGTTTTCAACAAGCGCAAAATCAATCAATAATAAGAACGTTTCGAACACCATGAAATTCAAACATATCCCTGCCATGTAATATGTTTACCTGTGGAAATATGACCTTTAGGAATCGTGTGTCGTCTGTTTTGAAAGTTTTTGGCTGAAATCCCAGAGACGTAATTATGAAAAAACCGCACAAACTGGCTGAAAAGCTCGTATCTTTGGATGGAGCACCAGGTTCAAGCTCGACACACTGCGGTTTCCAATAGTGGATCTTTGTGTCTTTGATTTCGTTTTCGGACAACTTGTGTCTCCCAGACAAACAACAACAACCACAACTTCAACACTTCTTGCAAACCTTGCTTGCTTGTTTTTGCTTATACCGTATCTCTGTCCCATACTCTCTCATGTGTCTCATAATCGTCGCTTGTTTTGTTGCACAGAACGACGTTGGTTGGTCATAAATAATTCTTTCAAAACAGAACACCAAATACGACGACGACGACGTGTTGAAGAGGCTGGGAACGGAATCAATCAATCAAAATCATCAATATATTATCCATGATTCCGAGAGTGAACTTTTCATAAATGCGTAGTTGTATCGATTCGCCACAACGTGTAAACATGACTGCTGTTGTTGTTGTTGTGCACTTCCTCCCGACTTTCGGGAAAATATGATTAATTGAGAAACTTCAGTTGCTGCCGTAGACATACATTGTGACAGAAGCTAGACTGTAATACTATATAACAGCGTTCAGTTGTGTTGTGAACGAGACGGAGAGCATGTGTGTATCGGCAAAACCAACAACAACAACCAGAACAACAAAACTAAGCAACTGAATACGAAGAGAACGGAAAACAAGCGGCGGCAACGATTGCGAGAGCAGAGAGAGAGAGAGAGAGAGTAGGAGTTTTGGTGAAAACCGGCGGTTGCTCGCGATGGGCAGGCAACACGCGCGTCCCAGACAAGCGCGCACTGAAAAAGCGAAAACCGCAGAGTTTGTGCAAAAAGCGTCGTCGACGTCTACAAAAACTGTGTACAGTTGTAGCGTTTTTTTTTATTCTCTCTCGCTCTCTTTCATATACGTCGCTTTCGGTATATATCGTGTCTCGCGTTTTTTTTTTCAATGAAAGAAAAAATACGAACAGCTGAGGTATTTGGTGTGTACAGCTTGTATGCTCATCATCGCATAGCACGCCCCCCGTTGTGTGTTGCCCACGGTTGACTGGCATCTGGGATCGGCGTGACAGCGATGGTGCTCTGCTAACTAATGGGACGTTGCTAACTCAACTTGCCACAGAGTTAATTGCACTAATAAGATGCATAAAATGCACAAGTACATGTATGCGCGCTTATATGCTACTAAAGTTGCTACATGCGCTAAACTTGCTACTAATTTTAAAGTTTTAGTTACACGTGTTATATCATGACAGGCGCATTTTGTTACTTGTTCGCTTTTTGGTTGTTAAGTTGGTATACAACTAAGTTGACTATAAAGTTCATATTAAAAGTTGAGTTCACGTAAGGTAAGTTACATACATATTAGAAAGTTTGTAAGTTTGTGACAAAGCTGTACGTTCGTTGTGCAAGCGAGCATATTTTCCGACGATCAAAAACGGAAAACTCAAAAATAGTCGCTACATGGCTCCCATACAGGGGCGGTTTTTACACACAGGAGCACTCTCATAAACCCCAGATTCAAATTCCTTTACATGGTGCGCGGTTTTGTTCGAGACGGAACTTTCACGATTCTTTTGCCGTGTTCAACCGAGCAAAAAACAACGGTGACTTTTCTCTTGTAGTCTGACTGATGGTGATGCTGTGGTCGGTTTGATGTAAACATTTTTTGAAATAAAAGCATTGAGTTGCATTGTGACTTGACTTTGGTGCGTTTGTCTGCGGCGTTTTTTTTCGCTTTTTCCCATATATCAAATCAACTGAACGCCAAAAAAAGGTGCTGTAGTAAGGCGCCTCAGCAGAAGTGTTCGACGCAGAGCAAAGGATCCCATTGATTAGTTTATTCTGGACGATTTTTGCAAAATAAAAAACCGTCAAACTACGGTAATTTGAAATGTATGTTTGTAGAAGGCCGTGTAGACAGGGTTTTTTAAACCTATTATTGTTGTCTCACATGCTTAGATCAAGTATGATTTTCGAATGTTTTTTGTTTCTTGCTTAAAAATGCTTTAAAAACTGAGGTGGATATGACCGTGTACACGCTCCACTGTCTCCGTCGTGGCATTCTGATACACCCGGCGAATGGTTTTACGTTTTTTCTAATTCGACACACAATGCGGTTTTCAGTGTTGGTGCCTTTCCTGTTGCATCTCACCAGCGACCGACAGCAAATTATGGCAAATTTCGGCACACAGGAATTACTGTGTTTTCGAAATATGTACCGTAAAATCTTGCATATAAGGTTCCTCCCACTTATAAAATTCCCACCCAAAAATGGGCGGAGTGTCACACGGCGGGAAACCAAAAAATTCAAAATTTTGACTTGGTCAAAATCCTTCCCCGTTTATCAGGCCCGGAATTCCTAATCTTCGCTTTATAAGATCTCCTCCCACTTATAAGGTTGTCACACGAAATTCCACTTTTTTTCAGAAATTTTTGATTTTCAAATTTATATAAGGAGGCCTTATATGCAAGACTTTACGGTATATGGTTATCGTTTATGTGTGGAAACAATGCACATTATATGCGTGTCTGCATTTTACAGCGGACCTTGCTGTTTGTGATTGGCAGTTCTAGAAATTCGTGTCGAAATTGTAACCGGTCTTGAAAGATGTCACAGGTGATGCTTTCGGAGCTTTCATTGCTCATTGCCCCCATCGTTTCGTGCGCATGAAACAACCTGTATAAATAAGCACCTGTTTTTTCCTCTCTTTTCAATCTGGAAAGATGGTAAAAATAATTTCATAGCAGGCAAAACAGGTACATAGACAACAAATTTGAATGAAACACCAGACAATTGCTGCACGCGTAAGAAAAACCAGACACGTTTTACAACACGGCAGCTCCCGCGGGGCACCCTGGGCCCGCCCGGACCCCGGGTCTGGTTCTTTATTGTCTGATCACAATTTTTTTCTGCCTTTTGTTTTTCTCCATTTTCCGCTGATCACGAAACTTTCAGCATGCAAAAAAAAACTCGGTTTTCTTGGAGACAAAAACGATTACAATCAGACGTGCAAAACGGAAAAGCGCGATTTTTATCATTTGAAAGCGCTATAAATGCACCTTTGATATCACACATTATAGCAGTTAGAGTTATTTATGTCAAGCGCTTATAAATTTTCACCGCAAAAGTGCTCGAAAAATTTTCTCATCAGCGAAAATCGAATGAGCAACATCAAACATGACTGTGAAAGCGTATAATGCGAGCAAGCGAGAGCATCACAGCCAATCCCATTTTTTTCTTCAATCGAACATACATATACTGCATGTGTATACGTGATTTCAAATGCGGAAAATCATCCCGTTTTTGATTGACGATCAGAGTCGATCAACGTTGAGATGCGGTCTTTGCTCATTTGAACTGTGAGATCCGAGCGTATGTCTAGACCATACAAGATATCCGAGTGTAGAAAATCTACAATTTCATGCGCGTCATTTTGGGCGTAGCCAAGCCGCACACACGCGTTTTGATTTTGACCTTCCAACATTTCTCGAGATCATATGTCTCGCAAAATGAACTTGAATATTATCGCTTGTTTTTTGAAATGCACCCAAAGAACAATATCTTGTAATATCTATAATACCGTAATCCTATATGGTCTTTCTATAGCGCTAGCACTAAAGTCAATTTTCAGAAAAAAACGCACTAAAAGACCTACCGGTGAGTTGTTCCATCCGTGTTTTCCCAATGTTTCATGTGTGTCTAAAGTCATTAAGATTGCAGAAACAAAAACAGACCCCGAAGAATCATAATAAGAAAACTGAAATTCCAAACTTCAAATTTCAAATTTCAGTTCGGCGATTTTTGCGTTGCGCGATTTTGATTTTTACTTTTTTCAGGTGCGGCCGGTGCACAAGAAAATACCACCGGGGTTTATGGGTGCCCGAGCCTGAATTCAAAGAAAAAAGAAAAAAAACCGATTCAAAAAATGATTTCACCACCTCAATTCAGCCCAACTACACTTCTTTCCTCATATGTCATTCAAGTTTGCAACCGTTCAACAACATTCACCACACAACGCGCTATTTTAAACTGAAAACCTGGTACGTTTCCAGTTGTTTTGTTTTAATTTTCATGATTCGTTGTTGAAAACAACAAGAACAACAAGCCGCCGTTTTGAAGCGAAATCTCACGTCAAAATCAAGCGCTTAAAAACAAGCAGGTTTCACAATGTTCTAATTGCGTTTTCAAAGTTCAGTTTTTTTCTTAATTTTTGCGATTTTACTCGTTCCGTGTTTGGTGTTCTCGCGGTTACAGAGAGAGAGAGAGAGACAGAGAGATAAGAGGCGGGTTTGGATGGATATCGCGCTGATTGCGTCATGCAACCAACACAACAACATCACAATGCACATAACAATAATGACACATGCGTGCGCGTGATCGTCGCTGTGGACGTTTGCAGGCAGTTATGAAGGCGAAATCTTCAGTAGCAAACGCGCTTCTGTCTTGTCGCCGTAAAGTTCTGCGCACTGTAGCAGCGATGCACTGGAATGGCAAAACGTTTTGCACCACGTTTCACTAAACGTTTCACACAATGTTTTACACTACGTTTCCCACCACGTTTCACCCACCTTCACACAAAGTTTCACACCACTGTACCGGTCGCACCTGAAAAAAGTGAAAGTCAAAATATGGCACCGTAAAAACCGCTAAGATGGGAACCATGTTGTTCCACACCACGTTTCACGCAACGTTTCATACCGAGTTTCACAAAACGATTAATACCACGTTTCCAACCATGTTCCACACCACGTTAGCACGTTTCACACCACGTTTTAAACCATGTTCCACACCACGTTTCACACCACGTTTCAAACCATGTTCCACACCACGTTTCACACCACGTTTCAAACCACGTTCCACACCACGTTTCACACCACGTTTCAAACTACGTTCCACACCACGTTTCACACCCGATTTTAAACCGTGTTCCACACCACGATTCACACCACGTTTCACAACACGTTTCAAATCATGTTCCACACTACGTTTCACAACACGTTTCACACGTTTCACACGTTTCACACGTTTCACACAACGTTTCACATCAAATAAACAGTGGATTGAGCTTTTTGTGTGTGGTTTCCGATTTCTCAAGCGTTTAACCTGTTTATCGCCCGGACGATTTCGCCTGCATAGCGACCTGCCACTGTTGTTCACCAGTGCGACACGTCGCTGCTGACAAAACAATCACTAAAACCAAACCCACTTCAGCAATCACAATTATACATATATCCTCTCAAAACGTGCAATATGTACAGAGATTTTTCAATCCCGCACCAACACTTTGCAAATCAGTTGCATATCCAGCGCTCTTAGATCTGTGTAACTTAGTCATAATTTCCGGAAGTTTGTTTACTTTTACCGAAGTGAGGACACAGGCTATTGTTGTTATCAACATCAGCGCGAGCCCACGTGCGCGCGCGCGCTAACGAAAAGAGAATAAAAAAACGCGGAAAGTCAAGTGAAAATAAAAACGGTATAACCAGATTTTCGCAATTTCCAATAAATGTTGCGAACTTTCTGCCGTTATGTCGCATATGAAAACTCATAGACTTCTTGTGATTTACCAGTTGTTGTAAAGATTAGAAAAAATGTATGAAAACTAAGCTCAGCAATAATCGATACACTAAACTGATAAATACAAATAACCGGCGTTTTATAATTGCAGGTTGCCAAACCGATCAGAAAAAAACCAAGCAACATGCTGCACCGATCACCGTCGCCAGCTCGCCACTGTTGCACAGCCATGGTGACAGTCGCCGCGTTGACGTTGGCGGCAATCAGCGTTAGCAGCCGATTTCTCGTGTCCGCGTTTCCGATTCGACAGAATCTATTGGACGAAGTGGCCGAGAATCTGCACGGAATCACGCAGCACGAACGAGCGGCACACCACATGCGATTGGTGAAACACCAGCGACACCACCAGCGCAAGGCCAATCGACTCAAGGAAGCGTTGGTGAGGGGGAGCGGGTGTTTCACTGCTTTTGGGAACGTTTTATTGAACATCTTAGGGGCTCTAGGAAGAATTGAACATGGTGTTAGGTTGACAGCCATTACAGACCAGCGAATGTTTTAAAAGTTAGTATCGTCTATCGTGTATAGAACGTTTAGAAGTTCAACAGTCGACTGTTCAGAAGTTTGGATACCCAGATCACTGGGAAGTGATGTGTAGCGCCGCGCACCATAAAGTTCGGCATTTTTTCTGGTGCTTTGATTTTTTTGGAGTTTTGTGCCGTTTGTTTACCGAGACAACCTTCTGCATTTTGGTGTATTTGATTGATGGGTCTGGTTGGACACGCCACATATGAAAACTTAATGGAGTTTAGTTAGACCAATGAAAGTTCAAAATCAGAAAATTTGCTTCTGACGACTTGTCCAAATGATAAGCACGGTGTCAAACCGCAACCACAGCTCAAGCACTCGCGGGGTCAGTTCACGCATTTTCACAGCGCCAAAAAAACGAACTGATAAATTATGTATTTATCAATATGGAACTGTTGCGCCAGTGTAATTTGAGAACTGCGACAGCGCCACTTGAGAATCTCTGTTCACAATCACAACTGTCAACGAAATCGTTTTTTTTTCGGGCTTCTGAAACGTAGCTGCACACATGGTTGTAAAAACCCTCTTGCATAATTCAATTGAAATTCTACGTTCATCGTTTCGGATGCCGTGTACAGGCGCTTAGTGACCTTGAAACTGTCTACTATCACCAGCCGTGGTGTCATCGCTGTTTTTATGGCAATTAATTGTCGTATTTTTTACGGTTTTAATAGTGGTACGAGTTTTTACCTCCTGGGGCGGCTAACATAAATTCTCGCGCGGCTACTTCAAAAAAAAACTCGACTAGAAAAACCGTTTACGGAAATTGCAAACCGGTTTCTTGGTAAAAAACGTCACCGTTTCATAAAATAAGCATGTTCTATCAGCTAGACAGATCGTCGTTTTTGTGTTTGTCATGGCGCGTGCGCTGCTGAATTCAGCAACATGTATTGCCCGTTACTGCTGAGCGTGATCAGCTGACACCCTAAACGTAATTTTTTATTACAGCCGCATATATTTTATTTGCTTTTGCATGTAAAAACGGTGCAAAAAACCGGTACACCGCCGTCTGCTTTTTGCACTTTTTCTGTCTGTGTACGACCGACCGACGGGGCCCGACAGAAAAAAAGCCGGGGTCCGTATGAAAACAAAACGCGCGGGTCGACTGTTATTCGTGTTTTCCTGTGCGTTTTTTCAACTGTGGGGTTGTTTTCAGTTTTCAAATCGGAGTAGTGGCTCAAAATTCTGTGTGATTGGGGATGTGAAAGCGTTTTTTTTTCAACTGAAAACTGCAGCATTGCGTTAATTTTTTTATGCCGATTTACCAGATTTTTAATGTTTTCATGGTTTTATCCTGAGTGGAAAAGCCTAAGTGAAAAAATTGGTGCCAAAACTAATAGCAAAACACGGTGTAACAAAAATTGCCGTGCAAATTTTTTTTTCAATATCTGATCATCAATTGCTTGTTTAATGAATTTTTCAACAGCTTATCGATTACTTGAACTTGAAAATTCTTCCCAGTGTATTTATTCCCATTGTTGCGCACAAACACATTTATAACAACACATGATTATCAACAACAACAAATCATGATTATAGAATATGGCAATACCGCAATAACTTGTTCTTGGGTCTGAAACGCCTGACGAAAAAACTTTTTTTGATGACACGTGCGGTGACAATCACGAATCGGTGCTATCCGAGAAAAAAGTCACCGGCCCAATATGTCGAATAATCACAAGAATGTGGTGTGGTGCGAATGAAACGCGAAAAAAGAACAAAATCAAATTTGTCAACCACTGTGTAAGGTACAGGTTTTTACCGTGAATCACACTTTGCTTGACCCAGAAAGGATCGTCACAAGATGATGCGAACCGGGTTGTAACTTTTGGCAATATACAGGGTGGGCCAAAAAAAAGGTTCCAATTCTAAAATGCTCTCACTGGCGTGTGCTAAGGCGTTTAGATCTGAAAATTGGAACACTATTAGAAAACATTTAGAGGTTTTTCTGACCAAATTTTTGTTACTGTATGTTGCCCCTATCACTCACTACAGCAGAATATTTGAAAAACATGAAAAATCGACAAATGTGGTGAAATACAGAGGGTTAGTTTAGCTGTAGCAAGAACCTCATGGCTTAAAATTTGGAACACTGTTGGAACACTTTGAGAGCTTTTTTGTGATCAAAAATTTTTTGATTTACACGTTTCAGTTTATTTTTACAGTGTAATTTTCAAAAAAAACAGCGATTTTTGACGAAAAAACAACGTTCACCCATAATCTCACTGTTTATCATTGCTCATACCGACTTGCGAGCTGATGTATCGCCACGCGGGAAAAAATTGAATTTTGTACAAAATTGCCGAACCACTGCAGATAATTTATTTGTATGTTACCACCAATTGGCAGACCAGACTCGCTTCTTTGCCGTCCACTTAACCATAATGGCATCAACGACTGAAAATGGAATTGCATCTTTCACTGCAGAAAACAACCAGTCTGCTGTGGTGAAAAATATCAGAGTGACAAATTGTGTGAATTAAAAAAGAAAAAGAAACAGTTTGCATCTGGAAAGATAAATTCGCATCTGTTCTGGGCAGAACCGCTCACGCACGCTCAGACTCCAAGTGAAACATCAGGTTGATCAAAGACTGTTCAAATGCAATTCGGCATTCGGCATTTCCAAGCTACTGTATAGGCGTATTGTTTTTTTGATCTTTTTTGTGTTGTGAACACTCGGGTTGTCACCAACGTTCATCATTTGGTCTTTGTTACAGCTAAATTAACCCTCTGCATTTCACCACATTTGTCAATTTTTCATGTTTTTCAGATAATTCTGCTGTAGTGAGTGATAGCGGCAACATACCGTGAAAAAAAATTTAGTCAGAAAAACCTCCAAATTTTTTCTAATGGTGTTTCAATTTTCAGCTCTAAACACCTTAGCACACACCAGTGAGAGCATTTTAGAATTGGAACCTTTTTTTGGCCCACCCTGTATATCTAGATATAAATTGTTTTACTTTTATTCGTCATCGCGTTTTCACGGTTGACACGCGCGCGCGCACGCAACGCAACATTTCAATTTCCGATTAGTGGTGACTTTCACTGGTGTTTAACAGTGACGAATTCGGGAATCCGAAATGTGGTCGTGTGTAATTTTGGCAGAAGTTCAAGAATGTGCGAAAGTACAGTGTTTGGTTCGTTTCTGTTTATCGGAGAAGAACAAACCGAAACACCGCTTTTCCGATGATGAAATTTGCGGTACATTGTACTTTTTGACGCGTAACATAACCGTGCAGGCACACGTGCGGAAAATTGGCGAGTGAAAAATTAAAAAAAATTTATCTCGAATACGGTATATTCTTGTTTGAAGAAAAACAGAACCACGTAATTCGTATATGCAATGGGACACGTGAACGTTGACAACTTCACCGAAATTTTTCAGTCGTTATTTCCACCATTGCATTGTTTTTTGAATTATATTGAAAACCTACCCGAAAAACAACATGTCGCCAATAAAAATGCTCAACCAATTATGCGAACACGTGAGTTTCCACACGCGGGTATGAGTATGGTTGGGAAATTTTCTGGGTTATTTGGTCACACGCACACACACACGATTGCATAACAACGAGAAAGATGTGTCGAAAAAAACGTAAAAGTGTCGCTGTGGATTTTTATTTTTCGCTGGTTGTTTTTTTAGTTCGCGCGCGCGCACAACAAATAAATAAGTAAATAACGAAATTCAGTGGGTGGCGCCAACGTGACGACCTTGACACCGCGCGTGCGCATGTGTGTGTGTAGCGTCATATTATGTATTCATTGTTCAAAATAATAATACGCATACATACTGATGGTGCAACAATCGTTGAACGTGGATGATTTGTATGGCGCGTTACTTTAGTTGGACAGAAGTACCACACACAATCAAGGCACTTGTTTCACTTTTTTCGGGGAATTTGTTTCGTTCGATCAGTTGTTGCGTAAAACGATTCGAAAAAATATGACACTTTCAATTTTTGAAGATCGCGAATGAACGTTTTGAACAGAGAGAAGGGAAAAAACTAAAACATTCGGCACATTCAACGGGTTTTCTCATCATAAAAAACGTGACTCCTCCACATTAAGGGCGCTTCGCTTCCTTTTTACCTTCTAAAAAAGGCTTGGCTAAGAATTAAGATTCCGTTTCGGTTTAGACACCTGCGACGTCTTCATAACACGCAAAATCGGATCGAAAATGGTTGATTATTTGAAAACTAAAATGAAAAGCGCACTTGTAACAAGAATCTTCTCATGTTTTTTTAGTTCTGCTACTCAGTGCATTTTCAGGCGTAGAAAGCAAACTAGTTTCAATCTTTGTGTGGCAATTCAAAATAAGCGACCCGGTCCTGTTTCGGGGACACGGATCACTTCACCGATTTTGAATTCTCGCGTCATGCGTGACAGTGTTTACGATTTAACATGGCATTTTCACAGTTTACGGTTTACGGTATGGCCGATTAAACATGGCAGCTTTTTTCAGGGTTCAAGGAGCGCGCGAAATTTGAAGGAAAGAAAAAAGACGTTCAGAAACCAAATTGTGTCAAATTTGACTTGTTTTTTTAAACTAATGGATTATCCGCGCTGTTCTATGCATTCTTTCTCCCTTGCACACATGATTGGGAGTTATGTTGGCATTTTTGAAAAAGACAACTCCTGGTCTGCGACTGATCCCGCCTTGGACTGCCTCATTTATTCGGCCGTACTGTACCTATCTATGCGAGCATTGAGTCTCGCTCGGAACCAACAGTAAAACACAACCGGCAGCAATTGTCACGCAAAATTCAAATCAGTCAATAATGAAAAAAATGCCTTCTTTTCATGCCAGGAATACCTGCACCGTTTCGGCTACATCGAGGACGACGTGCCGTTGACGCCCGAGAGCGTCGAGAACAGCCTGCGAGCGTTCCAGTCGTTGGCGGGTGTTCGCGCGACGGGCAGCGTCAATCTGCCGACGTTGGATCGAATGCGACAGCCGAGGTGCGGCAACGCTGATCTGCCGCTCCGAGTGACGTCGGCGTCGTCGTCGGCGTCGCCGGTGAACGAACTGAGGAGACGACGAAAACGATTTGGTGAGCGCGTTTGGGTTGGTGGAGACGGCGAGCGGACGCAAATGAAACAGAACAATGAAGAAGTTGCCCGGAAGTCGGAACCCACCGGTGTTTAGTACTTTCGGGTTTCCGAAATCGAGGCGGCGGGCTGCTTCAAATAAAAAAGATAAGGGAGAAGGGACCAAAACATACCATCTTGGGCCTGCTGACTGCATGTTTAATTTTAATCAAACACTTCATGAGAACGTCGACACTTTATGTTTTCATTTTTAAAATTAGAAATCCGTTTTTACAGCGCAGGTCAGCAAATGGACGGATCAGGTGGACGAGAACGATGTGCTTCGGTTGTCTTGGTTCATCCAGAAATACACCGACGACATTCCGCGAACTAAAATTCGGTTTGTGGAATTTCCATTTCGTTGAGGTGGGGTGGGGAGTTGCGGTGGTTGGGTTGGGGTTGAGGAACCAGCCAGAGAAATTCCAAAATTTTTTGAACAATTGACTGCTGTTTTTTTAATTTCGTTGTTTTTACAGAACAGTGGTTCAGCGTGCGTTTCAACTTTGGTCGGATCAAATCGAGCTGCCGTCGTTGCGTTCGGTTCGACTGGAATTCAGCGAGGCGTCGAGCGCCAGCGACGCCGACATCAACATTCTCTGGGACATCGGTTGGTTTCGGAGGCTGCGTTTGTGAGATTTTTTTTGATTTCAACTCTGGATTGGTATTTGATTTGATTTGGTTTGGTTTGTTATGGAGTTTTTGAATGATTTGGTTTGTTATGGAGTTTTTGAATGATTTGATTTGAATGATCAAAAAATGATTTGAAACGTCGAGTGGGATTTCATGGGAACCTACGTCCCTGGTTACTGTTAAGTTAATTCAAACACCCTGCCCCCTTTCATCCCTGTTTTGATCCGTTGCCACAAAAAGTGGGTTTTTAAAAGAAAACTGTTTCAGGCAACCACGGCGATGGCTATCACTTCGACGACGGCGGCAACAAGACGAACATCCTGGCGCACACGTTCTACCCGAACTATCAGGAGACCGGCTCGCTGAACGGCGACATTCATTTCGACGACTTCGAACGCTGGGTGACGGACACGTCGAATACGGCGTCGGGTGGCGTGCACTTCCCGTATGTGTTGGTGCACGAAATCGGTCACGCGCTCGGTCTCGGTCACTCGAAACGCGCTGAGGCCGTGATGAATCCGATTTACAAAAATAAACCGCTCGAGCGAGTGGTGCTCGATGTGGACGACAAGTGCGCCATGAACTGGAACTATGGTTGGTCGTGAATTCAGTGTTTTTTCATGAGAAAACAAAATAAAATTCGGGATTTTTTTTTACCGGTTGGGCAACATCATTCATGCGTACATGCGTTCGTTCATTCATTCATTCATTCATTCATTCATTCATTCATTCATTCATTCATTCATTCATTCATGTATATAGCATAGCTTGAGAGCGTGAATTACACAGTTGCTATTGGCCATTGTCGGGTAACAGTTTGTTGTTCAGAAAGTTGTTCAGAAATCTAAGCAAAACACAACCCTAAGCCTATACTAATCCTAAGCTTAATTGAAGTGTAATCCTAACGTGTTCCTAACCTGATCCTAATTTAAGCCAAGCCATTTATTATGAAGTGAAAATGTGAAACATCTGGCAATCTTGGCTCCTGCTGTCGAACCGAACCGATATTTTGTTACTGACAGTGACAAAGCAACGGTTGTGCTGATCATTGCACCGATTTCCAGTCGGCAGCACACAGATGTGTCTGTTCGTGTGGCTGATGGTGGAGTTGCTGCCGCGCACCAATCAGACCGACGGCACCACGCACGGCCTGTCGTCGGCGATGCTCGACTCGGAGGCGCACGAACGCCAGCAGTTGTTGCCCGATCAGCCGGAGATGGAGCGACGCATCAACTCGACGCTGACCGCGTTGCAGAGTTGGTTTCTATCTTTATTTAAAAACTTCCGTCTCCCCGTTCCTGTTCAACTGTGTCTCCTTTGAAACCGCCCACCAGTTCCAGAAACTTCAGAGACGCCAGATTTCGGTGGTTTGGTGTGAGGGTAAAAATGGACTAAGAGCGTCACGTTGTTGGCCAATGCCATTGCCACAAGCGAGAGCAGCCTCACCTCATCGGCGGCTTATATCCCTGAAAGGCAGTGATTACGAAAGTCTCTGTTGTCGATCAACCAGTGAGAAATTTAGCAGGGGGCGGCACTGTCAGCGAAAGCGTGTCACTATTGTTTGAATTGTTCAAAAAAGTTTTTTCTCTGTATACATGAAACTGACAATCACACTATTTTCCAGACGGCAGCATACCGAACTGCACGGAGAGCAACAACGTTCAATTGCAATACGAGGTGTTGCTGGAGAATAATCTCGACCTTGAACACGAGACCGCGCATCAATACGGTAGGTTTACCGGATCTGTCGAAAAAACCAAACAGACAGAAGCACTGTGTTCAATGTGCAAAAAACTCCGTACCACCACATACAGTTTCATTGGAGTGTTTCCCGCTTTTCGCGAAATAAAATGGCCAGATTGGATAACGCGAAATAAGGTGGATTGTGATCTACATCAGGTCCGGTGGTGTGCAACTTTCTCGACGGACTGGCCTCGTTCGTGGAGCAACGCAGCGGCCGACCGGTGCACCGCGACAACGCGGTCGGTCTGCTGACGGCGCATTCGTACACGCACCGCTATCGGCGGGCGATCGCGCCCGACGCGAACGCGGGCAGCGTCATGTTGGATTCGGCCGATCGCAGTTCAAATGGCGACAACCACCGGCACACGATGCAAGCGACGCTACGACGGAGACGCCGGAAACGGAGCACTAATCCGGCGAGGTCGGTGTTCGATCCGGATTTTTTCAACGCCGATTTCTATGATCGGCTTTTGGCGTTGGTCTGATTTGTGCATAATGAAGACACAGTTGGTTGGTTCGGTTTTTTATGTTACTGTTTTCACTGTGAACTCTTGTGCGGGTATCCTGTAATCTGGATTTGATTTCGAAGTAACGTATGATTCAATGGTAAGCTAGCGATCTGTGTGATTCCAAACGGAAAAAACCACTGTACTTCCGTATTTATTTATTGTTATTCTCGGGCGAGATGATTTTTATTTGTTACTTTTATTATTTTGTTATTCACTGTTCACGCAGGTTTCGGACCGCATAATGATGCCGTTGTTTTCATTGTTTTAAGAACTTAATCATCGATTTGACAATTTCCCTAAATTGTACTTGCATTTACAGACTTTTGCATGCTTTTGAACAAAGCTCATTCGGTTTAACTACGCTGCCTCCACGTTTCTTTTAACCATGTATTTGAAAAATCCTCAAGCATAATCCAAAGTCGCGAATTTGCCCAAAAAACACCAAAAATATTCACTTCCCATTACATTTCATGTACCAGTTATGTTGTATTTGTTCGATGACTTTTCTTTTCTACAGATACGTCAATTCGCAACCATTCCGTTCCCTGAACAAACAAAGGCGGGCCGATTTCTGTTGCAATTCTGTTTTGCCTTTTGGTTTTATTTTCCATCGGTTTGATTATATACGAGTTTCATTTGTGGGAAGTTGTTGTTGGCAATAATCGGTTTGAATTTTTGTTGTTCTGCACCAGAGTCCGGTTTCATTGTGGTTCACCGTAGCAAGTTTACACGTCGGGTGATGTATTTTTTTTGTTTTTTTGCAGATTTTTCCTATTTTTTGGTTGTGTTTGGGATTCGCTCATGAGGTCAAGGTATCCCTGCTACAAGTAGACATCGAATAGGCAAAGTGTGGTGTATTGTTCATAATATTACACGTTGTAAATAGAAATTGTTCAACTGTATATCATATCTGTAATAAATTGAGCACGCCTTTCGAAAAACAAAAGTTTTCCAAACGGTGTTCATGTGATTTTTTAAACAGTGTCGCTTTTGGATATGGACTTTTTAAATTTTTTAACAAACACAGAACTGAACCGGTGTTGTTGAGATGCAATACAGGAAAAAATGGGTTGTACAGTTGCTTGGTATCGGCGACTTTGTTCCATTTGTATTTTTTGCACTTTACTTTTGTTTGTTCGTTGGAGTTATACTTTTGGTCGTGGTTGTTTCTTCGGGTGAATTGCTGCATTATGTGCAATATGCATTTTTTTATTTTCAGTTTGGGAACAGTCTCTTTGTATCGCGAATGGAGTGCACAATACAATATTCACAACTAACATATGACCTTGGTTGACTTAATTTACGTTTCTAAACAAACTCAAACATAGAACAATGCAAACAAATTATGCAACAACCAGAAATTCAATGCAAGCGACACAAGAAGATCATGATCATGACAACGAATAAAACTCAACAACACAACAGTCTGAAGAACCAATTCAAGCGAATCAATTGCCGAAGCTTCGTCAAATGCGCGGCGGTCACGGGTTTCGTTGTCGGCTGTCTGCTCAGGAACAACAACCGGTTGTACATCGTTGAAGAGCCGTGGTGGCAGGCGGAGACGTTCGATGACGCTTGTGCTTCGTGATCGTCGTCGTCTTTGGAATGCCACAGATAGATCTGATAGGCACACTGCAAAAAAACAGAGTTGCACTAAACGGACCAAAATTAATTGACGGACACGTGACAAACCAGACAAACCAAAATGTTCAAAGCTACAGCTCAACCAAAAAACACGCCCGAGTGGGTTTTGCTTTTCATCGTCAGTCTGATGAGACGAAACTGAAGTGCCCATGTTCAGCACAACCATTTAAAAAAACGCAAAACAAAATCTCAGCACCTTGTACTGGCGTGCCAACTGCGCGAGCGCGTCGACCGTCTCCAGGTCGGCCTCCGGCGACCACTCATTGAACATGAACAGCAGCCGTTTCCCGGCGAGTTCACTCTGCCAAAGCAGCATCGCGAGAATCGCCAGATTCACGATCGACGCACTCAACGTCGCCTGCTCGAATGCGTCCGATGAAACGTCGACGGAGGCCTCCAGTTGGCAGACGTTCGTCTGGCGGTCGAGGAGGAAGAGGTACGCTCGACCGTGACGCTTGGCGTCGTAGCGACACGACACGACTGCTTGCACGTACTGGGAATGGAAGAGATGGAAAGCTTAGAAGAATTGCATTGAATGTTACTCACGATTGAAAGCCCATATCCTCACGTGGCAAGGGTATTGGCCCACCGGATGGTAAGCGGGCTGTCCTACATTCTTAAAATCCGCATGATCCTAACCTAAGTCAAGCCTTTTTAAGAAAGTAGAAATCAAAACAGCTGTTTTAACATTTTTTGTTTTAGCCGGAGCATGTGTACATGCATGCGCTAGTGATTATGCGCGTGTGTGTGCGTTTTGAAAAGGCGCGCCATGGTTGCGGTGGCTCCGTTGTTTAACGGATGTTTCTCCTATGTATGGGCATCTTACTGTAACGAACAACCGTTCCAAAAACGTAATAGAAGCAAGCAGGTGAGGAACCGGGTTAAAAAATAAAATTTCTTTCTTTTTTCTTGGGTCTGGGTCTGACTTAAAAATTATCCCAAAGGCGAAAAACAAAAACTGAACCAACAACCAACCTGAATCTCGCAGCCGCCTCCAGTGGTCGCAAACACCAAATCAGACGGTTGAATCTGGAGAAACCCGGCGGCGGCGGCCCACTCGACCGGCGGACTGAGGTGTCGGGTCGGCGACGTCGTCGTCCGCTGCGTCTGTTTCAGTTCCATCAGTCGACTGGTCGACATGAACGAACGACTCAACGCTTGAACGGTGGAGGCCGTTAGCTGGGGTGCGGCGGTTGTTTCGTTGTTCTGCGCCGACGACGTCAGATCGCTCCAAGAACCTCCGCCGCCGTGGGGTTTCGAGTTTCTGTGTTTATTTTTATTCCGTTGTTTCCCCGATTGATTGTCCGAATTATGATCGTCATCATTGTTGCACAGATCCGAAGCGGAGTAGCAGCGTTGCCTGTTCGGCGTCAGAAAGTCAATCGTCGGCTTCAGGTAGTCCATCAAGAAACTGCTGGTGCTCGCCTCGCGATGGAGTGATTTCGACGTCTCCTCTACGGAATTTCTCGAAATAAAACCGTTCTTTCGGCGCTTTTTCGATGAACGACTTTGATTGTTCTTGATGTGGTGGTGTGACGGTTTCTGACGAATGGACCAGTGAAATGACAATGGGCCAGATGGTGTTTGTTTATGACTGCTGACGTTGGTGCTTGCCGTAGAGTTGTGTCTGCACATGACACGTGTTGAATAGGTGAACATTTTTGAAATTTATTTCGCGTTTTTTATTGCTCAGTTGTTGACGTAAACGCGGGCACACAGCATTGGGGCGTTGTGAATGACGCAGTGCTTCTGCAAGAGAGCAAGGGCAGGTTGGGTGGTTCGGTTTCTTATGTAACCTGGCAGGTTTAGTTTTATCAACGGTTTTCTTGAAACGGTGATAACGAGAATATAAATTGTTTTGACCAAATATTTATTTTATTCGTCCATTGATCCGTTTTCTGCTGGGTGCGTGATTTGGAACAAAACACACCACACAGACAGTTGCCGGAAAATATTCAGTGTTTCCGTGAGATAGTGACAACTGGGCAGGGCAGCTAGCCGAGATGTTTGAGCAAACTTGTGCTCGACATGTTTTTCACATTTGATTGAAAAAGGGGACTGTGTTTCAAATCTGATCTTGAAACTCAAACCCGACAAACACGAAATGAAATTTGTAACAAACTCGAAGCAGAAGGGACAAAAAACGAAATCAGTCACGCGCCGATGTGAAAAAAATTTCAGTGAAACGGGTGAAAAACATAACAAAGAAAGCGTGGCAATAAAACGTCTATTTTCATTGTCATGTTGTCTTATCAGACAACACAACGCGTGTGCACGCCACATATGCAGTTGGTGTGAAAATCCATCAAATTTTCACCGAAATTATTCTTAGCGTGGCTTACCGCAAAAGTCGCTTTCAAAAATTGTTTTGTGGGCTGTTTCAGCAAAAAAAAACAGATGATGAATTGAAACTGTTTTATAAACTGGTGTTTTGAAACACAGTCATAAAGCGAAAAAGGTGACGCTGTTGTTGATTGGTTGCGCAGGATGGTGGTAGCAACCAATCAGTCTATCGATACTAAAAGCAGCCAATCAGCAAGTTTCTGACAGAACTTGATTGGTATCACGTGTTTCTTGTGCTCTCATGATGCCACCAACGCGAAGTTCCAAACTGGAGAAGTCAAAGTCTCTGTTTGAGCAACCGATTATACCCCGGGTCGTGTTGCTGTCGTTGTTTTTGCTAACATGATTGCGATTCATTTCTGTCGACTTTTGTTTACAGCATAATCCGTCTCTGTTGAACGTGTGTTAGTCGGAAAGGTTTCGGCAAAAATCATGGCGTCATAATTTGTGGAAAGTTTGTTTATGACTTGCGAAGTTCATTTTTTGACTGTTTTATCATCTTCATGGTGCCAGTGCTATGATGTCAAATTTATCAACACGAACCAATTTTGTTGGTTCTTCAGCACCGATGTAAAGTTATCATGAATAAAAATGAGATCTGCAAAGAAACGACAAAAAAAAGAAAGTTTACCATTTGACAAAATGGTTTCATGACACAAAAACTAACACCCGGACAAAGAATCTGACAAAAAAAAACAAATTCAGCAGACAAAACCAAAAAAACTGGGCAAAAACCACAACAAACGAATCTCCCATTTTCACACGTGCATCACATGCCCAATCTGCAAAAAAAACGACACGACACAACACAAAAAAGTTGACAAGTTGACAAAATGACACAAGCAGTAACCGACAAAGAATACGACAAACAATCAAATTACGAAATCAAAAGCAAAAAAACTGAACAAAAACAAAAAAAACTTCAATCTTCACATGTGCATCACAGGCCCAATGCTGGTGGCGCAACCGATGACGGGCGGGTCGGGATGGGTCAAATCGACGCCAGGCCCCTCCGGGTCACCGTGGGCACAGACGAAATGGCCGAGATGGCGAACGGACGAAAAGGAGTGCCGCGGGAAAGTGACGATCGAAAAGTGGCCGCTCAACTCGTCACGGTTGACGGTGGCGTGACAGAAATAGTCGCCATTGTTGACGTGCCACGCGAGCTTTAGTATCATTTCGTCTTGTTCTGAAAACATGACAGCAAGAAAATGCAAAATTGTGAAACTGAGCGATTTTTGTGTATTTGTCTTTGCAATCGAATCGAATCTTGGACACATTGCATTTCGAAACGAAAATACCTCGATTTGAGTTTTCGATGCCTTTTTCTCGTGTTGCTATAAGTAGCTCAAAAAGTGGATCCTAGGTTTTTAAAACAATTAAGTTTCAAGTTTTTTTTTAACCCAATATCAATTATCAACACACCGCGCAAGAATCCAAAATGAAAACTCCGCTCAACACTCGACTAAACCAATCACATTAACCGCAAACACCCTTTTTCTACAAATGACAAAAAGCCGAACACTTCCTGTGAATCACACAGCGCAAGACACGTTTTCACCAAATCGCTGTGCAGAAAGCTCTCTCCGCACCAATCGCTCACTCACCAAAAAAAACTCCTGAAATTCTTGCTTCATTCTGAATAGTTCGTTAATTGCCAAAACAAAAAACATCAAACGTACCTTGACCCTCTTGACAATAATGGTAGAGCATCCATGCCGATTCACCACGTTCCACCTTGCCGCTCAACGCGTCTTCCAGCGCAAACAGTCCTTGCTCGGAAACAGGCCCGGGTCGATAGTACTCCGGTATTTCGGTGAGGTCGCTTTCGGTTGGCACGAGATTGAATGAGATGAGAGTGGTGGGGTCTGTGGGGCACGTGGAAGCGGCCATGTTGGCTATCGGTGAGAGTGGTGGCCTTGAGTGGTCAAACAATTTTGTCAAATTTTGTGTGGTATTTCTAACGTTTTACTCAGGCGAGTAAAAAAAAGTATTTGCTGATTCAGAATCAGTTGGCAAAATTTGTGAACAGCCACAGATGAAACAAGAATGCGTTCATAAAAATGGCATGGACCAGTTTTTTTATTTTTTATTCATCAATATGGTTACGTTCAGCACAAAAATACACATCACTCACTGCACAAAAGGTCAGAATTTTCAATGTGATGAAATATCATTCCGGTCGAAAATATCAACAGTAATATAACAACAACAACAAACAAATAAACATAAACTTATAACGACAAAAGAAACTGAAAGTGCCACAGAAAATCGCACGTTCATAATACATGGTAACAGTTTTTTTCGAAATACTGTGAGCTTAGTCACGGCGCAGCAATGCTGTACAGTCACAAATGAACAACACAGAGGCACACACACGGCGACGCTTCAGCTGCTGTGATGACGTGCACGTGCCAGTGTGTTTGTCTGTCACTGTACAACTGCTACGTTACTGTGAGTTATAAAGGCAATGGTATTCAGAAAAACGCACTGACAGGCAGCAGAATGTGGCAAATTGGTAAAAGAAAGGTGTTTTTTTTCGAATTTAACAAACAGTAAGTATGTTTGCTTAAACCTGTTAGTATTTTTCGCAGAAAACAGCTCGCGAAAGATGAGTCGGAGTGTTGCAAGAAAACCTATTTATGATGAGTTTGGGGGTGAGATTTCAACTAAACCCGATCCGATACATTCGTTCTTCCCACCGCAATTCAAAATATCGCTTGCTCTGAGTTCAGCGAAAAACAGCGCCAAGTTTAAACAAACCCACGTTTACTCAACACGGATCACAATTCTGCGCATCACGTTCGAACGTGCACGTGATCGTCAGTTCACCGGTTTTCGCGCGAAACTCCGCCTCCACAAGAACGTCGGTCGCATCGCCAGCGGCGTCGCCGTGTGTGTTCGGGAAGAAATAGACGGCCTGCCTCGTGTACGTGTCCCAAACGGGTACGCCGCCAACGGGGCATACCCGTTGCAGACCCGTACTTACGGTGATGTCGTCCGTTAGATGCCAGTCCATCCAGAAGATCACCGCGTTACAGCCGGGCCTAAATGGGGTGACAAAAACAATTTTGATTTCGGACAAAAAACAAACAAACGTGAAACTGAAAAAATCATCAAAGTTTTTTTGTCCAATAGTGATCGGATTTGTGACATTCTGCTGAACCCGTTTAGTAACCGAAACGGCTTTCTGGAACCAGCGGAGGTAAAAAAAGCAACTAATTCAAAGAGAAGAATAAAATCCAGTCAGCTTCCCAAAATGGTGGCATTTTAGCAGCAGCCAGTTACAAGAACACACGTTTGGTTAAAATTGTCACTTTTTTTCGCAGAATACGGAGCATGCGAAATTTTGAATTTCAATAAGACTAACGAATGTAATGTGTTTGGCCGAAATAAAAAAAAACAATTTGTGGCTTACTATGTTTCTTTGCAACTCCAATCCAACCTTTCATTTTTCGCGAGCTCTACATTCTGCGAAAGAAAAGTGACAGGTTTAATCAAACATACTGTACCGCGAACCTCTGCAGCCGTATTCGTTGTTTGTACGTTTCACCAACGTAATCGAAGGGACTCCGCTCAAATTCCCACCGTGCCAACTCATGATTGAGTCCAACAGCGGCGCTTGGGTACTCCCAAAGTGGGTGCGGTTCGATGTTTGAATCGGCCTGTTTGATGCACGTCTGCAAATCGAGGGGGTGGGGGGGGGCAAAGTCCTGCTCTGAAGACCGTGCACTATGTTGAAATATGGCAATCTTGTATCATCATTTTGTTGGGTTTTGCGACTGAATGCGCTTGCAGACGCAGTAAGGAAACCAGTTTCAATCCCCGATGTGGCAATTCAAAGCAGCCTACAGTATGGCCGAATAAATGAGGCAGTCCATCAAGGCGGGATCAGCCGCAGACTAGGAGTTGTCTTTTTCAAAAAAGCCAACGTAATTCCCAACCATGTGTACAAGGGATAAAGAATGAACAGAATAGCGCGGATAATCCATTAGGTAAAAAAAATGCGTCAGATTTGACACACAATTCAGTTTCTGAACGTCCTTTTTCTTTCATTCAAAATTCGCGCGCTCCTCGCACCCTGAAAAAAGCTGCCATGTTTAACCGGCCGTACCGTAAGTGACTCGGCCCTCTTTAGAAGACTCGGATCACACGGACAATCGGTGCATGTAATTGCTTATCTATCTACGCGCGCATTGAGTCTCGGGACCAAAATAAAAGATATAGAAAAAGCCAACAAGATTTCTCCATATTACCTGCACAAGGTGATCGAACGGTCGCAAATCGAACCCGAGAACGTTGTCGACGGGGGCGCGAATTTTCCAGAGATGCTCCAGCGCTACTGGTAGACAGCACAGGCTGGCTGCCTGATGATCAGGAACAAGAAAATCGGACTTTCAGCAATGAAATGTCAGTACTAAAGACCTGCTCCGAAAGACACGTGCCAGTTTGTTATGAGTCACCACAGCCACGAACAAACACACAGGCACACACACGAGAAACTACGACGGCATGTGTGTGTTTGTCACTGTGTTGAAAGAATGGAGCACGGTGTGTTGAACAGAGTGCGCGGGATTAAGACAGGAACTTTGCAAACAATCAGTCAATCAATCAATCAATCAATCAATCAATCAATCAATCAATCGATCAATCAATCAACCAATCCTCGAATCAAACACCCGCCAAGACATCGCATCGTTACACGGGATGACAATGTCATCGTCGGCGGCCACAACAACAAGAACAGCAAAACAAATCACACTGAATGGCAAAACAAAAAACCACAAACGGCCTCACTTTCGGCAACGAAACGACGCCGGCCTTTGCGTCCGCGCAAGCCTGTCGATACTCGTGCAAGGCGTACCAAAAGTGCAGTTCGTGCCACGGTAGAATGGACGCGAAGAAGAACGGTTCGCCGACGAAAATGTCCGCCTGCACAACAGAAAAAAACAAAACGAGAGCCTATTTTCCAATTCTGTTCACAGTGCACCAGTGCAATAGCGTTCCGTAACGATCGTTGATCAAAGTCGCGTTTCCCCGTCTCACTGAACTCCGATGGGCTTCATGCTGCTTTTGTGAGGTTCGATCGTCAGCGACACGTACAGTCCATCTGGCTAATATATATATACAACCAGCTGATTGGTTGGTTGCACACACACGTGCAGTGTGATGCGCGCATTCTGTGCAGGCAAACTCCGCCTCCCAAGCAATGCCTGCACAGAATGCACGCATCACACTGCGCATGTGTGCAAGCAACCAATCAGAGCTAGCGATGGACTGTCATTGGCGGCCAACTGGCCCCGCCCAGACCGGACAAGACCGTGCCTTCGGAACAAACGCCATCGTTGCGGTCGAGAAGTTGAAACGCGCCCCACGGATAGGACACGAGAATTTCCGTCTGCACCAATGAACAACAACATCAACAAATGAACCAAGTTGTAGGATGGTTCTCTGCATTTCGGCCCAACCTGATATGCAGAAGAGGGGTGGCCTCGAGTAAATCAGAACCACAACAAAACACACAAAACGCACGTTCAACTCCGGCGACACGGCCGGCATGCCGTCGACCACCGTGATCTGTGTCGCCAGTCCGTTTGCCTCAATCAGCGATTGTACCAGCTGACGTGCGCTGCGACTGCGCTCGATGGAGACCACCTGGTGACAGCCGAGACGGGCCGCCAACAGCGGCAGCAACTCGCAGTCGCCAACACACAGCGCCGTGGCGGTGGCGGGCAGCTGCGCGATCGTCTGCAAGCACGCGTGGAATTCGAGCTGTTGTTGGAACGAGAAACTGTGTGCAGTCTAACCTCTGTAACATATCCAACTAGCTGATTGGTCGCTGCATGCATTCTCTGTGCATGAGTTGCTGTGGAGGCGGAGTTTGGTTTACAGTGAAAGCATGCATCACGCGTGATCACCAACCAATCAGTTGGTTGGATATGTTATAGAGTTCGTTGTTCGACTGTTCATTGTTTTCGATGCTGCAACTCAGTGCGTGTGAAGAATGGAACTGATTTTCATGCTTGCGGCGGATATTTAGCAGTGCCCAAGTGTATTTCTGGGACTCGGGCCGCTTCACCACAATAATGGGAAGTGATGGTACTGGTATATGAGCTTCTGGCTGGTATCCCAATGCCGACCGGCGTGTGCGTACCTAGGACCGCCCTGCAGCGGGAACTAAACGCGCGAGAATCATGTTTTCGCGGAGCTCGCAACAGACTGCAGTTCTTCTGACGCAACGCACCCAGCTGCGTTACAAGTGTAACACACCCAGTGTAATACAAGAAGTTCGCTGTTTGCGGTTTCGCCAGGTAGACGCATACCGCGGTGGCCCCTGGCTCGTCAGTGCGACGGACACCAGGCAGAACTGCCGAAGGTGTTTTACCACAGACAGATCTTATAGTCTGGGCAAAACATCAGCGAGCCTAGAAAGCAGTGTGTCGCACAAGCAACCACGCCAACGAATCCACCAACAGCGCAAACGCGACGCGACCGACCGTTTTCAGCGCGTCGATGTACTTGCGTCGTCTGGCGTGGTCGTTCAATCGGCCAATGTTCGCTCTGCTGCACATCACGTGCAGCATGCACGCGCACACTGGCCGGTCACCGTTATCCGTGATCGTCTCGTTGTTGTCGGTGGAACACGCGCAACAGTCCATTTGGTCTTGATTCGAGGTTTGAGTGTCAGTTTCGCTCGTTTGAATCGTGGATTCCTCCGATGATGCTTTGGACGTGCTGGGAGCAGCCGAGTCCGCGACTGATGGTTGGTCGCTGAAATGACACATCAAGAAGTTTTTTATTTCGTGAAATGCGGGAATTATGGGGAAACTGCAGGAACAGCGTATCATACGGAGACATTGAGAGACGAGTTTTGAGATTTATAAGAAGTCGTTGTCTTGAGACTGTGTACTCGGTTATAACGCAGTAATGGAGCAAGTCACCAACAAACACACAGGCACAGCCAGATACACTGGCACACTGTGCCTGGCTGCTGCATCGTGTGTGCGCGGATGTGTTTGTTTGTTTATTCATGTGCATAACCACGTTTTCGGGGAAAATGTTTGCTTTTCACATTTTCGCCACGGTTGCTGCAGAAAAACAATGGAAAACTCAGATTGCTGATTGGCTGCATCTTATTTCATTGTACCATTCAGGCCTCGTCCACCAAGACACTGGACTTTTCGTTTTGTTGCATCTTTGACACAAAAAAACACACGCAAAGGAATAAAAGGAGGCTAGTGAGGATGCTAGTGTGTCCATGGAAATGTGTCCACTGCATATGACGTCATTTCCATCGAACACGTCTGAATAAGTCGACCATACCGTAGTCTAGCATCGAACCACATCGAGTATTCGTCGTGAGAGCACAACAGTGTCAGTTGCTTGTTCGAATCAGATGAACATTGCGGCGAAAGCTCATCAAGTGACAACGTACTGGGCAAATAGTAAATTGCCTGCATCCAATGGTCCCGCCACTGCAAAGAAATGCTAATATGAATGATAAAGATGCAACAATTCTCCACGCACGGACTATTCTTAGCATGCCAACATATTACGGCTTGACTGCAAGTGAACTAACAACTGACGCTGCATGCTTCCCATTGTGCCAATTCGGTCTCGTGCTCAGCACACAATCACCCGTGCCATCCATGTCCAGCTCCCACAACATCAACATCGCCTCAACACGACTGTAACCAATCAGTGCGCTCAATTCAAAAGCCGCAGCCAATCAATCATCTGTGGTACACTCAATAATGTCTTGGGCTACCACTTACAGCTGCATGTTTCCCATTGTGCCAATTCGGTCTCGTGCTCAGCACACATTCACCCGTGCCATCCATGTCCAGCTCCCACCACATCAGCACCGCGTCAACACGATCGGCGCCAATCAGCAACGACTCCTGGTTGATCGGTCGCTCGAATGTTTCATCGTACGCGTACGTGGATGGGTTTTGAAAGTCGAAACTGTGACAAGAAGAAGAAGAATGAAGTTGCGTTTAGGCCAATCATCAACACTGCAAGTCGCATGCATGGTATATCGCACTAGTCTACTGAAGACACTGCACTCTGTGCACAGTAAAACTGTAAACAAACATTGTGGCACGCGGATTGGCTGCATCGAGCTGCTTCGACCAATCAGTGAGCCCATTGTCAAAAGGAACCAATCAGCGGATTGCTCTGTAAAACTCACCTGAATGCGAGTACTGGCTCGGCGACCGGTGTGAAGCTGTCACGAGGTAATTGGTCAAGTTGGACGTCATGAACAGAAGCAGCACCTGAAAGATGGGCAGTGTTAGGCACAGAAATGCTTTGGGTATTTTTGGGCAATGTATCATTTTTGATACTTTGGGCAATGCACCTTTCTGGGCATTTACGGAGTTTTACCAAAAATAATATATACAGTCTGACTGGATAATTTCGGGCATTAGCTGATTGGCTGGTGCGTCAGCGTGAAGCGCGAAATTCAAAACGCATTTTGTTTTTTTGAAATCGTCGATATAGGGATTTTGGACGGAATAAACTTTGTTTTGAATTATGGGATGCATAAAAAACAAAAGCAGCAACTTTTTGAGGAACTGGCAAAGCGACGACGGCGGCGATCTTTTTTTTCAAAAAAATAAAATTCGCCATAAAAATTGCTGATTTTATTTTGTATGCATCCCACAATTCAAAACCAAGTTTATTCCATCAAAAACCCCTATATTCATCCACACAAACAGTCAAAAATCGACAAGTTAAAAAAGCAAAATGCGTTTTGAATTTCGCGCTTCACGCTGACACGCCAGCCAATCAGCTAATGCCCGAAATTATCCAGTCCGACTATATGTATCATTAAACTTGACGTAGTAGAATTTGAGGCCCTACCTAGTGTAGCACCTCAAACTAAACCGCTCAGGTAACCAATTTTTCCACTCATTTGTGTGCCAAGTGCAGCAAGCCAAGCTCCATAACTTAATTTCATTTCAATTAAGCAACTGAAGAGCCTTACCCGGACATGACGCGATTTCGTCGGTCGGATAAACGCCATTTTCGCCCAATTCCTTGTGTTCAACGGGACGAAGGCGTTTCCAATTCAAGATATGCTCCGACTGGACAGGTTGTACCCAGACGTGCGCGCGCGACGGGATCACTCTACTGGCAGGCTGCATTGACGAAACCGAAGTGATGAAATAGTTTTGAAGCGTGAATAGTTTTTCTCGAAGAGAGTGCACTACACGCTGCCTGTGTGTTTGTATATTTGCGCTAAAAAAACGGAGAAAAACACGAGCGATACAGCAAGTCAACGAGCAATCAGCTCAGTCTTCAGACCGGGAGTTCAAACTGGACAAAACTCTTGATTCAGACGCTGAAACGTTAGCGAAACCTGCAACAGATTTCGATGTGCGTCCTTGAACGTGCGCAGCGCGCCTTCCCCGATCAACTCCGTGTCGAACACCTCAGCAATGCAGACGTTCGGTTTCGCCGACAAATCACCTGTGCAGTTTGATGTTGTTGAACAAAATGAAGTTTGATTCAGTATTCAATATATGATCTTTCATTTTGGTTCCGCAACTCAATGCGCGTATAGACAGGTGAACAGTTTCATGCAGGACGCGGGAATTCAAAATTGGTAAAGTGGCGCGAGTCCCCTACATAGTCACTTGGGCGACTTTGAATTGCCACATAAGGATTGAATGAAACTAGTTTCTTTTCTACGTCTGCACACGCATTCAGTCGCAGAACTTAACAAATTGATAATACCAGAGTGAATCTGAAAAGCAAACAAACAAATAATGAAGTGACTATTAGTGCGTCAGAACCACTTTTCGTTTGTCGATGAGGCAAAGTATGCTGAACAAAACGTCTGGTGGACAACGACAAACGAAAACAGAGTAAACCCATGCCAAGCGACACAAGCGTTCTTACTGTTCGTCAAATCCGTCGACCGACTGCTGATCAAATGGATTTGGTCGGTTGTGAAGCCGTTCGCTGCGAAAATCTGCGCCGCCACTTTCGCCATCGGCTCGAATACCTCGATGGCGGTCACGTGATCGGCACCCGCTCGCATCGACGCCATTGATAGGAGACCTGTTGTTGTTGTTGTTGGGATTTTTGGGCGATGTTTTTAGCCAGGGCTAACCCAGAGGAGCGTACAGAACGCCAAAGAGCAGGGCGCCCATCGAGTTTTCCACTGTCATTAAGTGCCTATACACCGCTCGGCGGGGCTGTTGTTGTTGTTTGTTGCCCCCTTTTTATCTTTACCCAACGCCCTTGGAGAAAGGCAGTGTCGCCATTTTTCATTGTCCACCACATGGGCTGCGACGTTGGAAGCAGTTTTTTTTCTGCTATAGAAGTGGGTGTTGGGCAAGCTGCGCTGGTATGCATGGGCGCGATGTCATTGAGTTCCTCGCCACCGGAACAGCAATCTTGTGAATCAAGAAAGCCGACGTTTATGCTGCCGAACCATTAAGCCCCACGCAACCCGGGGCAGCCGAGTGGTCACGAGCGGATTCGAACCCGGGCCTTCCGATTGGAAGTCCCAAGTGCTATGCACTCAGCCACTCAGCCGGCGGGGCTCGATCCCCCGAGCGCACATACAATAGTCTAACGCACCAGGCCACGGGTGGGGTCAATGTCATACTTGTGCGATGATGTGGCTTGTCTTTGGGAGTGATGACGGACGCGCAACCGGCGGAAACGGAGCTCTTTGGACTCGCGACAATTGTAATCCTAAAAAGCGGCGCTGACCGCTGTACGCTCGCAAGAAAAGCAGTCACACGGCGGCTATGCGGCTCTTTTTCGTCCCTTATCGCCGAGCTGCATATGAGTTAAGACGCATTCATGCACTCGCGTGCGCTAAAGCACAGGCGTCATTTTAGCACATTTTTGCTCCATGAATGCGTAGCGAACGTGACGTGCGTGCGCTTCAACCTCCATGAATGGCGCTTTACAGCACTCGCCAACCGTGAAACGACGACGATAATAACACGACAACAACAACAACAACATACCAAACAACAGCACAGTGTGTTGTCCAGCTAGGACGTTCAGAAGTCCAAATACCCGAATTAATGTCGGCAGAGTTCGGTACCTTCGGCACGGGTGAGCAACCAGTCAGTAAAACGCACACTTACCCGTTCCCGTGCCAATATCAAGCACATGCACACGCTCCATCCCGTTCCGTTTCATCTCGGCAACCACACGCTCGATGGCACGGGCGAACAAGATGTTCTGAAAAAAATTACGAAAACGCAAAATTATGCTGAACTGCATTCGAATTGCATTATAAACTGATTGGTTCTATCAGCTTGATGCAACCCAATCAGTGTGCTAGAATCGAATGTTTGAAATGCATAAATAGCGCAATTTCTACCTGTTTGACCACGAAACAATGAAACTAATTTGAACTTGGTGGAGAATCTATGAAATGTTTCTGTGCGCACTTGGTAGCTTCAATCAACAACAAAACGAGGTGATTTTCGAAAATCTAAAAACAAACAGAAAACGACTGACCCGTTCATGATCGTGCAACATATCGGCATAACCGGATCTGAAAGAGGAAAAACAGAAACATAATTATCTGATCTGAAACCGGACGCCGCATTGATTTAGTGATTGGTCACAGAACACACTGGCAAAGAATCATTACACGTGACCCGGGTTTTCAGCTGCCGCACTCACCAACAAAATCACAACCAAATGAACGCTGGTGCCTGTGGGTTTCAGACTGCCATGACAATGATGATTAAAGGGGCTTTCAAGGAGCATTATTTAGTGACCGCGCAGCTATCTTTTAACACAGTTACACGTCACTAAAAACTACCTCATGAATGCGCCTTAAGCCATCACACCAACCGAAACGTGCGAACCCAACGACTGTGCATGGCCCTCAGACTTGAATCCAGTTTTATAAAACTTGGCAGTCCAATGGTGCTACACCACTGAGCGCCTGAAGAAATTCATTAATCACCAAATTTCAGTTTTTTTTCATATCACGTTGAAGAGCATTGTTGATGAATCAGTTCAATAGAGAAACGAAACTACGATGATTCAGTATTCCATTCAGGGGTTTGGTGGTGTAGCAGCACAATTGGACTGTTGAGCTTTCATAAAATTGGCTCTAGGACTTCACCAAAAACTCGAACAAAACCGTGCCCCACCTCGCAGTTTCCTGCGTGAAATCATAGTCTACCGTTTCCACAGCCCATTCGCAGACGCCCGTTACAGGGTTGACGCGTTGCAAGAAAACCGACCCCGGTGGACTACTCCGACTGATACTTGCGGTGCTTAACGCCATTTTCAGGCGGTTGCTGGTTGATTGAAGAACAGTGCGGAGTTTTAGAATGGTCTTCGGCGCGCACATAAAGGTCGACACCACTGAAGGTTTGGGCAAATCTGAAAGGGTAATGATGGAAAAGCAGTTTTGTCAATATCGCACCAAATTTTAAACACACGTTTTGTCAAGAATTAAGAAGTGTTCAAATTTCGTTGTACTGCTTCGGTCGTAACAAAACGCAATGTAACATGAGCTAAGGAAGTGTCACTGATTGTAATACCAAAGATAATCGCAGATTTCCGATTGATACTGCATTCAATCCGGTTGAAAGCAAACTTTCGACGATGTGCTGATGACAGCTGTTTAATTTTATTCACCGATTTCACAAGATTGACAACGACAACATCAAATCGTTCACGACAATATATATAACATATACCCGGTGATTAAATGTCTGATTAAATCTTTTTTTATAAACATACATAGACATCGACAAATCACATTGAGAAAAAATCAAGAAAATCGACAAAAAATGACAAGATTCACTGACGTGAGCACACGACGTTAACAAAACGTCAAAACACCGTTTAACAGTTTTGAATGAAAGTTATTGACGAAAACTCATCGAGTGATTTAAGAAAACATAAAGCATATTTAAAAGAACACTAAAATCCGTGGAAAGCCAACAATTATTCAAATATGATGAACAACATTTCTGAGGCAACAACACGAAATATCAGCTGAATAAACCATAGAAGAACAAAAGGCAGCTTTACGTTTCTGTGGGCAAGCTGCAAGTTCCAAATGAAGTAATCAGTTTATGATCAGCATGAAAAATAAAACAGCACAATAAAATTTCAGAAATTCCCAGTTTAATATGTTCAATTCGTTAGTCCAACATCAACATCGACCAGTTGTAGCGGTTCCATCTTTTCGGCTATTTTTTCGCAGCCGTTCGTTTTTGTTTCTGTTGTCGCTCCGTTCGTCTCGCTGGAAAATGTAGAAATTTAGTTCATTTGGAGGGAAACTGTGGTGGCTGTAAAAAAAATATCAGTCCCCATAACATCACGCACACCCACATATTTACGTTAAGAGCAGACAGCACACCTTATAGGTGTTTTGAAAACATTTTGTACACCGTCCCAACTTAAACATTTTAACAACGCATTAGCCATCTTCTCTTCATACTCTCATAGCACATAATCATCTGAGACTTATTTAGACATGCATTACTCCCCATGAGCCGAGTGGTTCACTAGAACAGCCAATCTTATATATCTTTAACCACGGCTTTTACAATCTGACACAATTAACAGCATGGTTAGCGAGTGAGAAAATCGCTAGCATGATTTCACTTATCTGCACTGCAGCAATTTTACAACACCATGTTTTATCTACAGGGTGTTTCAGAAGTAGTGGGTAGGTGTTTGACGCGTTATTTCTCGAGTTGTGTTGAATCATATTCAATGAAATTTTAGACAGTTGTTCAAGAAAGTTCAACTTAGATTTGTGCAAAATTTCAGAGAAATTCATTCATGCACACGAATGACTGAGCAAAACACACAAAAAACATTAATTTCAGCACGAAACTGGGGGCTCTTGTTTGGCACCGGGTGAAACATTAGCTTGTATGCGGCCGAATCGTTGCATGCATGAATACGCAATGGTTTTTATCCCATTTGTTTGTTTTTTGTTTTTTTAACATATTTACCGGCTTTTGGAACGTGCTAAACCAGCGTACATGCGCGAGAAGGCGGCTTTGGCCGAGACGGATAGGTGCAAGCGATGCATTGAGGCTCATGGTGGACACTTTGAGAAATTTGATGAATTGGACTGTTGTCGTTGTTGTTGATGTTTGATGTTATCGCCACACATATTTTGAAGTGTTCTTTTGAATGTTTACATTGAGTGTTGTCGTTTGTTGTCCAGTGGTATCGCGTGATGTGGTATTTTTTGGTCCATTTTTGAATTTTTTGTTTTTTGCTCTGTCATTCGTGTGCAGGTGAACGAATTTCTCTGAAATTTTGCATAAATCTTAGTTGAACTTTCTTGAACAAGTGTCTAAAATTTCATTAAATATGGTTCAACAAGACTTGATAAATAACGCGTCAAACACCTACCCACTACTTCTGAAACACCCTGTATATATAGCATAAACGAGGCTCCTCAACAGTCTTGGATAAACAACTCGTGTATTTTTAACATCTCATAAAGTATAAACATTTCATAAACCATGCGGTCAGCTAGCATTTCAGCACGTTGCTCAGCTTAATTGCACGCTTGATGGCTGATGATAAGTCAGTGATGCGTGATACAAACACATTAGGGAAAAGCTTCCAAGGCGGTGGAAAAGGCATGGTTGCAGTTTATGAGACAAACTGAGAGAAATAGAAAAATAGAAACAAAATACAAATACATTAAACAAACACATTAGATGTGAAATATGAAACAAAATTCTCAACTACATGAAGGCGAAATAATGAAAAAAAAAACAAGAACACGATTATTCAAACCAGATTGGAATGACAAACCCTGTGACTCCACATCAGATGCAGAAGAGGGACGGTCTCATCAATAAGGCGCCCCTTTTGACCAAGTACAACTAAGCCACAACCTACTCATTCTTCGCTTGCTGTTCTTCTTCATTCCGTTGTTGTTGCATTTCAGCCTTGCGTCGTTGTGCGTCGTCGTGAATGGCCTTCAACTCGGAGCACCAGCGTTTGTGCGCTGCGAGCCAGTGCAGTTTCTGACAGTACGCGCAGCAGTAGTTCTCCTGTGAAAAAAAACATGAATCGTTGTTGTGGTTTGAAAACTTTTACTTTTTGAGTGGCGTATTATTTCACATGACTCGTGTTTTGGTCGCTCTTGAATTATGAGGTCTGGTTCTCATTTTCTACCGTAATAACGGTCGATTTTTTGCGCCGATTCGAAAAACACGGTTTTTTTTGCCAATCCAAAGTGAGACTCAATGTAAAAAGCAACCAATCAGCGAGTTCTACATAATTTTGGAATTCACTAACTGTATCGCAAAAAAAAACAAAAAAAACCCACTGACCAATTTACACGAGCCGCATCGCTTCTTCGCCTTCGGCTCACCGCAGGCGCCGCAGAACGAGCCGTCGATCACCTGTCGATGGCCGAGTATCACTTGATTGATGACGTTCATCGACGATGGTTGATTGCCCTTGAAACGAGGGACGAATGAATGATGATTGGATGTGCGACCTTGGGGGCTGGGATGATGATCAGAGCTGATCATCAGCTATGCAATGTGATATACGTGCACAGTCACGGACGGTTCTACAGCTCAATGCGCCGCATAAGCGGGCGCAGCAGCCAGTTTCATGCGTTCATGAATTCAAAATCGGCGAAGTAACCCGCGTCGTTTTAGCGAGATTCTCGATTGCGTCACTTGGGCGATTTTGAATCGCCGCGTGAAGCATGAAGCGAGTTTTTCGTTTCGACGTCTGCAAACGCATCGAGCAAACTCACCAGCGGTGTATCGGCCAGTTGTTTCACAATCGTCTGAAACAGCACCGAGTCGAGGTACGGAAATTTCTGTATCGCCCTACGCAGCAGCACCTCCAGGTTTTCGGTGAAGTGATAGGTTTTCTGAAATGAAAAAAAAAACAGTGACATTCACGATTGCATTGCAAACAGCGAATTCACGACCAGTCAAAAACCATCTGGTTCTCAGCATTTCATCCTGGTCTGGCAAACATGCAGATACAGAAGATTGGGGTCTCATCAGTGATGTGCCCCTCTGAAGTCACTTGATGAGAAAAAAACCGAAAAACGAATTTTCACCACTCACTTCCGCTGCCAGCAGTTGCTTGGCAAACTTCTCCATCAGCTCCGCATCCGGTTTTGTGCAAGACGGTTCGTTCTTGTGGATGGCGTCCAGGAATGTGAACACTTCTCTGATGGTGGACAGAATGATGTGCACCTTGAATGCCATCACCTGGGTTGAATAATTGAAAGAAAGAATGAAACTGTTGTTGTTGTTGTACGATCCATGATCCAAAAGCTACGTATATCGGTACGGTAGCTACCGGCTTTGGTCTTGGCGCGATTTCAATACAACACCTTTATTGAGCGTTAAATATGCAGTTGAGAGGAAACGAGGGAAAATGTGACATTTTACTAATCGACACCATGACTTGCAGACATTCAATTGTCTGGACAGCAAGATCGTGTCGAGACCGAACACGGTAGATACCGTACTCTCAGTCCAACGCTCGTATATGTCTACGCATTTGGCGTTGGGCTATCTTTTTTTTCGTGACCATCAGCAACGCAGGGATACGACTGTTTCATCCGAACAAAAGAAAAACACGAAACATCGAAACCACACCTCATTTCTCTCTTTCGATTTGATCTGTTTCTCAAATAACTCGTCAAATATGTACAACAGCTGTTTGCGATGTTGCAATAGCTCGCTATTGGTTCTCAAGAACAGCACTGTCTGAAATGAAGGGCAACAAAATCAATGCTAAAATTCCTGTTTAATTGAAACCACGGAGAGCACATCTCATTAAAGCGACTTCTTCATCGCATACTGGTAACCATACCAACCTCGCAAAAGCACCTGATCAGCTACAGTCTAACGTCTGGAATATAGGGAATCAGCTGACTCGTTGGTGTGATTACGGCATGCATGCGCTCTGTGCAAACCAAACTCCGCGCCCACAGCAATGCCTGCACGGAAAACAGTGCATGACCACCAACCAATCAGCTGATTCCCTATAATTTAAAGTTCGACAGTGGATAAATAAATACATAGATCTAGACAACCCCAAAAAACCTAAAAAACGCTCAGCTCCGAAGAAACCGCCATGTCACCCACCCTCGTGGCCTGGTGGTAGTGCGTTAGACTACAGTCTGTGCGCTCGGGGGATCGAGCCCCGCCGAGGAGTGTATAGGCACTTAATGACAGAGGAAAACTCGATGGGCGCCCTACTCAATGGCGTTCTGTACGCTTCTCTGGGTTAACCCTGGCTAAAAACATCGCCTAAAAATCCCAACAACAACAACAACCACAAACCTTGACGGGATGTATGTTATAAGTTCTGGAGAGCTGATGCAGCACCGACGCCAGCTCCATTGGGACGCGTGGCTGTGTGCTGCTGCCGGGTGGCTTGATGATGTGCTCAATGTCGTCTAGCGCGATGAAGTTGTTGATGACGCTGACGCATTGGTGTTGACCTGCATTGACAAAAACATTGAAAACAGATTTTTGAAGTTTTCTTTGGATCGTCACAATTGGAACTTGAAGAATGCAACAACATTTGCATTTTTTGCGCTTTTGGTTTCGGCTTGATTCAAATCAAATGGATCTTTTTGAAATTTAGGTGTGAAAATTGTCAAGATTTGTGCATTTGGTATTCCAGGAACAAACGTGATCATTATCAAGATGGCAAAGATGTCGGTGTTCAGTAAAATAAAAAAAAAGCAAAAGCCAAACATCACAACGCAACTTCGACGGGTGACCGTTCCAGGCTAACACCACAGCTTCAGAAAGAAATCGAAGATGCAAAAAACAACAACAAAACCAATACGAACCAATAAAGGCCGCCATTTCAGACGCGGACTTTCCTATGTTGTTCGTCCGGTAGGCCTTGGCGCCGTGGCTGAGCAGCAGTCGACACAGATCCGGGTTGCCTGCGAAAAAAACCCAGAATTTTCATAAAGTTTCGGTTCGCTGAATACTGGCAGGATGGTTCGGTTCGGTTGGCTCAGAAATATTGTTGAAGGCAAAGCTTACAAGAGACAGATTTTTATGGCGTTTTTTTTCTAGTTGATGGGCTGGACATCTGACAGAAATTCCCGAAAAGTCACAGTTTCTCAAGTTCAAATGAAAGAAAAACTAAAGGTGCATTCATGAAGAAGTATTTAGTGACGCATAGCTACGCGGTCACTAAATACTGTTTCATGAATGCCCGCTAACCTGACAACGTGGCGAACATCAACGCCGTATAGCCGTGGTCGTGGTCATTTGCGTTCACATCAGCGCCGAGATGCAACAACTCTTCACACAGCTCAACGCTGCCTTTGAACGCCGATTGCATGAGCAAAGTGGTGCCATTCTGGAAAAAACGTTCGACATGCACATTTCATATCGACTATAAATACTCATGGGAGGTTCTGTGAAACACGCAAAAAATGCTATGTTATGCTGCAAAAGTCCGAGCGAGCCTTCGTGTAATGACAAAACGGCAAAAGACGATTTGGCAAACTCACAAACAATTCAGTTCACACGTGACATGGAAATGGAGTTTTTACTTTTATATATAAACATTGATTGATTTGACGTCCACAGGGTTTGACAGAACAAAGCTAATCAACAGACTGAAGGATTCGAAAGTCTTCGATCGCGAGTTGCTTGGAACAAACTGGCATGGGGAATGAAAACACGTCACCTCATCGGTTGCGTTCACGTTGTACGGCTCAGATTGATCTCGAACCAATCGAATTGCCTCGTCAAAGCTGCCTGAAATCAATGCCAAAAATTGATTAAGAAAATCGTGAGAAAAACAATTGACATTACATGCATGAAAATGACCACCGCCAGCTCAACTAGAGATGTCAAAAAAAAATTTCTATTTTTTTTCTAAAAAAATTTTTTTTTAAATTTTTTTTTAAATGTAAAAGTTGTTCAGAATTTTTCAGGGAGTCCAAAATCACCATCTGAGGAGCCACCGACTTACCATATGACCCCCACTCATATGGGAGGAGGGTGAAAATTCCAGACTTGGTTTCGGCGACCCCATTTTCCCACCGACGACATCACGTCTCGTGTTTTGCCTCTCAATTCACCTCAAATAACACGGAAACAAGTTCAACAACAAACCGGTGTGATCATGCTGACGACACGAGGCGAAACAGCAACGAGCAACCAACGAAGTTACGCTTGCAGTGGCAGACAGTGCAATTTCGACCTTTCGAGATCCTGAAAAACGATGCATAAATGTGAGTTCTCTGCTTCTATCTCACCTTAGCGGCATCGGAATTTGTTGAACTAGCCTTTGCGACGCTCAAGTACTTCAATGCGCGAGTCGATCATCACTCACCAAGGCTGAAAACAGTCGATAAATCGATCCAGAATACCACCTGCAGCGTTGAAGACTAAGTGACAAGGTAAAGTCAAAGAAGATTTTTGTTGAACTTTCCAAAAATTATGCCAAAAACGGCATTTTCAGGCCACATTAAAGAAAAAAATTTAAAAAATTAAAAAAAATAATAATAAAAAAATGTTATTTTTTTACTTTTTAAAAAAAAATAAAAAAAAATTTTTTGACCGTTACATCTCTAAGCTCAACACACTGCTTGCTCGCTCAGAAACATTTTCAACTCAATAATCACTCGATATCACGAATCTCACGATGTCAACTGACATATATACGTTGAAATAATTTGTCGAACACACGTTGAAAACCATACCATCGGACTTCAATAGTTTCTAACGACAAATACATTTTCATTGCACTGTATGGAAACAATCATCAAAAAATCAACTTGGACCAAAACGAACAATCTTTGAATTTCACAAACGAGCTGTACTGTCTGTAACAAATGAACTTTTCAACACGAAACTGACTGTCATTCACAAAACAAAACAAACTCACCGTCACTCAAACTGGAAAATATCCGTTGTTCTTTTGAGGACAACGACTTTGTTTGCACCATGGCTAATATTGAGAATTGAAGATAAGAACAAACGGGCGAATGTCACACGGTTGTTTTGGAAATAGAATTTTCTATCTGACACTGACTTTTCTGGATGGAACTGCTCTGCTGCGCTGCTGGCAGCATGCGGCATGCAAATCTATTCAAATTAAATTTTTCTTTGCAGTTTTTAGAGTTTTTTAGACTTTAGGGAGGTGACCAACAAAAGCTGAACCCGCCGCAGCGCAGAATACACGGATTTGGGTTGCCCTACAACCTTCAAATGTGGGAGAATGTCGAGTAACATTTTTTTAAAGGCAGCAGACAAATGCTAATCAAAAGAAAGAACCAGAAAAGAAAAAAGGAAAGGGAGTTTTGCTTTGTGTTTTTCGTTTAAGTTCTTGATTTTGATTATGAACGAATTGGTGTGGAGTTAAATGAACGTTTTTTGAATTGATGAAAAGACGACGACGACGGGTTTTGGTTTTGGCGAGCATGCTTATGCCTTTTTCGTGTCAGATTGTACGTGAATTAATTTGTGAGTTGTCAACACGTGTCAACGCAACGACGACATTCGACTGACTGAATTGAATTTGCATTGGCAATTAATCAATGATTTGAAGAATGGGTGTTAAATTGAGCAGTGACATCATGTCATGAATTATCGATCCTGCCAATTTGACACTTGTTTTTTTAAATCAAAAAACATTAAAATATGAATCGATCCTACGATATTAATAATTAATCCAACTTGTTGTGACAACAATTGGCTTCTTCTTGCGGAGGCTTATCTGATGGTGCTAAACTCCTCGATGCGTCGGTCGACGGTTGGTTTATCAAGAGTAACCGCTTTTTTTGTTTTATATTTACAAAAGATTTTAAGCAAGCCACCACCAGTAGCGAAAGTGCGGGGGGGGGTGGGGGGGGGGGTCCACCCCCCCCCTCAGCCGAAAATCCTGCCCGTGCACGGGCAGATACCCGTGTACCCCCCTCCCCCCCCCTTACCTTGACACGGGTACTAGACTCCGGCCCCCCCCCCCCCCCTCCGCGAGAAAACACGGGATCGCACCCCCCCCCTCACGGTGGTCAATCTCATCTCAATTTTTTCCAAAAATACCGAATATTTTGCATTTTTCTTGACGTTTGTGTCTGTCCCTGCATAGATTTTGTTGTTTCTGACCAAACAAGCAGCTTGTTTGCACAAAATATTCTGTATTTTACAAGAATTTCTGTGTTTTTCTAAGGCAAAAATTTGGTATTACCCGTGCGATCCCGTGCACCCCCCCTCACGAAATTTTTCTGCCAGTGCACCCCCCCCCCCTCAGGAAAATTTGCTGCCCGTGCACCCCCCCCCTCACCGAGAAGGCACCTGACCCCCCCCCCCTCTAAAATTAGGCAAACACCCCCCCCCCCATCCCACGCGGAGGTCTCGGGTGCTCTGGGGGGTGTACCCCCCCCCCCACCCCCTCGTCTTCGGTACTGATCATCACAACACGCCGATTGCGCAATACAAATAATACAATTCAATTTGACGGTTTTTTGGATTCGTTGACTGCTTTTTTTAGTTATTCCAAGTCCAATGCATGCATCCAGTTATTCAGCATGCGTTCTTCAAAAGTTCCCAGCAGCAGCAAAGTTGGTTTTGTTTTGTTGTGATTGAAAAACAAGCATTGAATCGACAGGATCATCGAACAAAACACTGCCAGACACAATGCTCATTCTCCACCTTCACATAAAGTTTGAATTCTTCGTCATATTTCTCTGTTATTGATTCGTCATTTATTTGTCAATTTTGAAACAACAGGTTTCATCTCCACCATGCTCGACATGTGTGGACGAGAAGAATTCGTCCGCTGACTTCGCCCGACGAAAAAAGTGAAGTGAATTTGTGAAATTTTGTCACAAAATTGATTTTCTAAACAACCAGATTGAAATCCAGATTGTTCCAACCACAACGAATCGAAAAGCAAACAAGAACGGAAGCGAAGAACCAAAGCAAAAACAGGAAAAACCGTTCGAAGTTTAAATCCTAGTCTCAGTCCGATTCCCTGATCAAGGGAAAATTGAAACATCGAGATGGGATGGCTGCGGCTGATTTGAAGGATGTAGCAGCACGACCCCGGAGGTTGCTTGCAATGAGTCGTTGTAGGTTCCTAATCCTAAACCTAATCCTAATCCTAAGCCAAGCCTTTTTGATAAGGTGAAAATGATCAATTTAGTTTTTGCATTTTTTTCTTTCCTGTTTTAAAGGGCAGGGGCCACCGCCACTGCACATGCACCTGTTTTAATAATGATGCATTACGGAATACACGACGACGACAGCGACCGACAAATTTCATTTCATTCATTCATTCTTTTGTGTTTTTCATCGTGTAAAAACTTATCTGACGCTTCGGCATAATTTCGTTTTTTTTATTTGTGAAATTAACAAAAAACATCATTGATTTGATCATTGAATTAAAATCATTCTCCAATCTGGCTGGATGGATCTGTTTTGGCTGCTTGCCAAATCAGCATGAAACAAGAAAATTTCTGTGTTTTTTCATTTAGTTTCTTGAAGAATTGGAACTTGAAAAGGAATAATCAGTTTTCTTGTTAAAATTTAAGGAAGTGGAAAGTGGAATCGTATCGGACGGACCGACGGAATAAATAATCAATTTTTTGGTGAAAAGAAATCAATCGCCGAGAAGAAAAAACAACGAAAAAATGGGCTCTCGAGATCGCCGCGTGTACGTCGGCAATTTGCCGCCGGATATTCGAGAGAAGGATGTCGAGGATTTCTTCTACAAGTTCGGCAAGATTGAGTTCATTGATTTGAAAACGCGACGCGGGCCGCCGTTCTGTTTCGTCGAGTTTGCTGATCGACGGTAAGAAGAATTGATTTTTTTTGTTTTTTGTGCTTGTTGTTTTTTGTGATTGTTAAGAAGAAAGCGTTGAAATAAAGAATCTGAATCTGAATCTGAAAAAAGATTAAGAACCTGTAGTTCCTTCAGCAATATCTTGTTTGTCTTTAGTACGTGATCTTGTTGATATTGTCCATGAAATGATAATCAACGTTTTGTTTTGGCTACGTCTCAGATTCATTTTGATGGAAAAAAATCATTGATTGATTCACACATCACAACAATTTATTCGTCAATTCGTTTTGTATATTTATCTGAAAATTTGCGTTCATTCAGTGAAGTTTCTCTGCTCCGCAATGCAAACGAAACGGTCCATTGTTTTTCGCTTCTGCTCGCCTCTCCACCCAACACACAACAAAACAAACAAACAGAATGATGGAAAATCAGACAATGAGAAACTCGCAATAACTGTGCATCATAGTTGTTCCAGAGCCGAGGGGTTGGGGGGGCCGATATAGATAGCTGGAGCAAATTTTCTAGATAGATAGATAGCTGGAAAATTTTGGGGGGGGCCGCGGGGGGGGCCATGTGACTTTGGGGGGGGGCCGGTCAAAATTTTGAAATTTGATAGATAGATAGCTAAAACGCTAAAAAGCTACAAAAACAGCAAAATAATGCTAAAAATACACTAAAAATCAAGTATAAACGCGTATTTTACCTAAAATTAGCGAAATTTTCAAGAATTACGAGCAAAAATGGTCAATTTTGGTCAAAAATTGACTCATTTTATGTCTTCGAAGACAAAAATTTTCAGATAGATAGCTGGCTGAGAATTTTTTTTAGATAGATAATAGCTGAGCCGAAAAAGCCTGTTTGATAGAGATAGATTCGAAATTTTTTTGGGGGGGCCGGCCCCCCAGGCCCCCCCCTAGAACAACTATGCTGTGCATGATAAATTGCACAAAATCCATGACATGACCATACACAAATCCACCACCAGCACCAAAAACAAGCTCATTTCTTTATTATATTTGAATAGAAGCTCATTTTTTGTATTGCTTGCTTGCAGTGACGCCGAAGACGCGGTGCGCGAGCGCGACGGCTACGACTACGACGGCTATCGGCTGCGGTGCGAGTTTCCGCGCGGTGTCGGCCCGCGCGGCCCCGGCGGTCGCCCGCTTGACCCGTATTACGCGGATCGATATCGACCGCGCGGCGGCGGCGGCGATGGAGGCTTTGGAGGCGGTGGGCGGGGCGCTGCTGGCCGGCGGTCCGGATACAGAGTGCTCGTGACGGGTGGGTTTTTGGTTTTTGTTTGTGGTGCATTTGCATTCATGCCTCATGGTGAAGGTTGTTTTGTGTGTCGTTCATAATGTCACTTTCAAGGCACTTTCAAATTCATACGATGCAAGAAATTAGTAATACTTTATTTTGGTTTGAAATTCAAATATTAGGGGCGGGAATAACAAAAAACAGTTTTATTTCCGTGCCACGCTGCCACCCCGAGTTTCGCATAGGCTTGTTTAGCAACTCGTTGTGTGTTCCAACCGGCGCTGCCTTGGGCCCCAAAATGCCGTATTTTCACTGATGATGGAAATCATTGTGTGAATAAAATAGCGGATCCACGACAAGAAAACGCCAACCAATAAATAATCAACCAACAAGATCATTTTTCACCAACTTCTCCGCAGGTCTACCAGCGAGCGGGTCGTGGCAGGACCTGAAGGATCACATGCGCGAGGCTGGTGACGTCTGCTACTCGGACGTGTTCCGCGACGGATCGGGCGCCGTCGAGTACGTCCGCCGCGAGGACATGAAATACGCGCTGCGAAAGTTGGACGACACGAAATTTCGCTCGCACGAGGTTCGGTTGTTTTTGGTGGTATTGTGTTGTTGTTGTTGTTTTTTGCAACGCACTGGACCGCAAATAGTTGCTTTCGCCCCTGACTTTTTTAAAACGTCCGCAGTTCGCACACGTCACGTTGGCATTCGCTTTTCCGTGTCACCGCATCACCCACCAGGCCACCACCACCACCAACCCCAGTAAAATTTTTCACGTTAATTTTCCAATGTATTGACTTTTCAACTGATCAAGATACCAGATAGAGACCGCCAGACACGGTAGGAATTACCGCGCTTCTTCACCTTCATTTCATCATAGGAACCATGTAACCATAGTGCACAGTTTTCTTTTCAATTGGCATTGTTTCTCGTTAGAATTTGTCGCTTCGTTTATCAACCACCAATTTTGTTTCATTCGTGTACAATCGGGTTATTCCGATGCGATCTTTCACGAACTGCAATCTCTCTGTATCTGCACAATTTCTTCTTTTGTATATCACACTGGATATCACACAAAAAATCAAATTTCACCGGTGCCTGCGCAATGCGCATCTCTCCGCCGAATTCAAAACCAGAAATCGACCCCCGAACCAAAAAAACTCGATTCCGCATTCCGCAAAAAAAGACAAACTTCTTTCCGATAAATTCACAGTATTTTCTTCGCACACTTCGTGTCCATTCCGTTGACCCAGGCCACCAGGGTCAAGGGTTCGCCATGATGACGTCACCCACACACAGACCCAGTATCTTCCTGCAAGTGTCAAGTCAAGTTTCATTTGTAAGCCTCACAGCCAGTTCACATCAACACATTCACAAAAAACTTCCATCACGCAAAACAAAAAAAAACGATGTCACAAAAAAAAAACGATGTCACAAAAAAAAACTGAAGAACTACAAGATTATTGATGAAATTGGTGAGTGCACCATCCAAATTGGCGCAGGGCGAGACGTCGTACATTCGCGTGAAGGAGGACCGGGACAGCGGCGACGAGCGGCCGATACGCAACGGGCGTGCGGGGCGCTCTCGGTCGCGGTCGCCGCGGCGTGATCGTGCGTCGCCGACGTACTCGCCGGCACGGCGCAGGTTTGCTGCTGACTGTTGGTTTTTTTTGTGTTTTTTTTCGAGTTTTTTTCTGAAGTTGTCTGCTGCAGTCCCGTTTCTGTTCTGTTCGGTAGTGTCAGAAAAGTGCACCCACAAAAAGGTTTCAAGCCAGGCAAGCTCCTCCTGGCAACTGCTGGGTTTTCGTTGCCGTTGTTGTTCATTTTCTCCCCCCGTCCCCGCCCCCCCCCCCCCTTCTGAGGAAAGTTATAGTAATCGCAGCGTACGAGATTAGCCTCAGTGAGACTGCACACGCGGTGAGCGATTGTTGTACGGCGACCATACATTCGATTGTGCGCTGGTGCACTGCAGCATTGGCCGCAGTTTGTTAGCTGCCGATGAGTGGTTGATTCCAACCAAACCCAATTCCCGTCCATTCGTTTTTTTAATTATATTTGAAGCACGCCCCCAACCGATTTTTGATCTCAAGTTTCGCGTTCTCTGTATTGTGCGCGCAGGAAAAGAGGCACGTTTGAAAAAGTAAATTGGTAACCGTTTTCCCGAGTGGTTTCTTCATTTTTTTTCAGCCGCAGTCCGTACAGCCGTTCACGCAGTCGCAGTTTTTGAGCAGCAGAAAAACGGAGCAGACGAGAGGCGAAACGATTAAGCACGGAATGCAACATCACCATTTTCAGCAGAATATCATCGTTCATTCTTAAACAAGCCTACGAAAATATCAACAGATCGATTGATTTTGGAAAAATTTCTGTGCGGGGGAGTTTCTGTTCGTTCGATTTCGGATTGGACAACATCTACTTCTATTTTGGATTGGATCGGACAAAACAATTTCGGTATCAGTTTATGTTTTGGGGGTGTTTTCTGAGTTGAAATGGAGATTTTCGCAATTATTATTGTTCTTTTCATTTTAATAATCGTTAGTTTTTGTATCGGAAATCTCCTGCTCCTTCGGTTGACATTTTTCTTTTCGTCATTGAGTTTGAGTTAGCGGTTTTTTGGGGTAAAGCAAACTAAATTTCATACTTGTTTCCGAGTTATGTATTTTGAAAAGTACAAAAAGGACTGAAACAGGTGTGAAATTTGGTTTCTTCATTTGTTCAAGTTTCTGTGTTTTTTCTCTTGTGTTGTTTAGTTGTTTATCGTGTTTTTGTCTACCAAACCACGTTGCGTAAGGGTTCCAATTTACTTTTTTTTTACAGAAACCAGAATCAATATTCAAGTATTCCGTTTTCGTGTCACCAGCTTTTTATGAGATTTTTGGTCGGGTTAATTTCACCAGCTGGAAATATTGTGTTTTGGGTCGACTTTTGTCATTAGTCAATGTGTTTTTTAAACGAGATCAGTAAATCGTGGCTTACAATTTCAGAATGAGGAGTCGATAGGAGTACGAAGGAATGGAATGGATTTTGTCACAAAAATCAAATCGATCTGAGGAGAATCGATCGAAACAGGAATCAAAAGCAATTTTCGCACACGAATGCAGTGTGCGCGCGCGTTCGAGACGGGCGGGACAGAGAAAAAGTGCACGATTAGCAATCGATTTGACGACACGAAATCGCAAAAGTTTCGATATTCGTGCGAAAGTCGCGAAATCAAAAAGGACCGAGCAAATCAAATCAAATCAAATCATCAATAGGCGCTATCGGGACTGCGATACGGCCTCGATTTCCCCCGAGTTTTCACAAATCGTAAAAAATCGAAAGCATCTTCCTGTCATCCGTCAGAGCAAAAACGCGAAAACGATCAACCTGCGGAATCGCAAAACAAAACACACGGACTGCAAGGTACCGCAGGTGTTGTTTTTGTTATGCTAGCATGAACGTCAGCGTGTTGTGTCGTAAAATCGCTAAACTGTGGACCTACGGGGTACGTTACTACCACTCGTAAAGTCCTAGTTTTCAGACAATGAACTTAATGACAACATTAATGTTGCACGGTCGCAAACGCACAGTGGTCAATTTTATAAAAGTGAGAAGTGTCCGAATAGTGAGGAGTTTTACTCCAGGATGTTACAAAAGTCAGAACGTGAGACAAATTCTGGGTAGATTTGTGAAGAGGTGAACCGGCATTGTCAATTATTAAGTCACTGAATTATGCAGAAGTATCACTCCAATATGAATCATTGGTCAAAGCAGAACTTTGGGTGCAATCAGATGGAGTTTGTCACGGTCTAACGTGTTGGACCACCCCGGGAGTAAAACTACTCACTTTTTAGACACGATTCACTTTGTATAAAACTGACCACAGGCTGTCATCAGCCGTGGTGCTTTACTGCAACATTATAACGACACAGAGTGTACTTTTTCCGATTGCTGCTTTCATCTGCGGTATTGCGTTTCCAACGCGATCTGGTTCGTTGTAGAAGATCGTTGGTGATGATTTTTGGACTTCGTTCTACCATACGCTGATGGTCGAACGATTTTCAACTTCATGTTTTGCAGTAATTATCTTTGACGACCACAAACAACAAAAAGGCCTTTAAACAAGATCGTGTCAAGACCGAATCCACAAGGTACCGTACTCTTTGGTCCGCAGTTTTCATGATTGTTGTGTTCAAGCAATTTCGGTTTTTTTGTATTATGGCCAGAAAAACATTGCAAACGTGCACTACTGCATGCGCTCTTTTCCCAGGCAGCTTTTAAAATCACTGCTGCGTGCATAAGTTGTGTTGTATTTTGCACATAATGCGAGCGAAACACGTTTCATAGCCGCACTTGACGGGGGCTGGTGAACACCGGTATTACGAGATTTTGAATAAATTCCAGTTCAATTCTGAGCATTCGGTAGGTGTCTGAACCGTTCAAATTATAAACACGATACAATGTATACGTATCGTTTTTTAATCCATAGCATCACGCTTTAAAATTTGTTTCGGTAGTATGACTGAATCATCATGATCATGACACTACGGACTAATCTGAGGGCTCCGATTCAGCCAATCCGCCCACTGCTATAACAGATAGTGACAGAATAATAGATATCGCCTGTCTTAACTTATGCAGATTAATAGATTCGGAACTCCTCGCCTTTCGGTATTTTCGAGTTCCTAATTGTGTCTGATCCAACAAAGTTCTGACAAAGCTTCACAATACGCGACACCCACACACAGACGCGCTCAATGACCGGAAAAAACATGCAGCTGGCCAAAGCACAAAAATAGCATCTTGAAGAACGCATGATTAACGGCTTTTTTCGACGGGCTTCCGTCCCGATAGAAAGTCCGCGTGCGTATTATCAATCCGAAAATAGCAACCTCCACTGTTCTTTATTATAAACACGCGTTATTACGTAAACGTGAGAACGGGCCCAGACCTGGGGACCCTGGAGAAAGTGGTGGTGTGTTATTTGTTGATAACAAGTATCGTGAAATCATCAGTTTGGCAGCGCCTCGGGCACCACACGGACTACGGTCGCTACCGTACTGGGTCTTGACACGATCGCAGTGCGCGTGTTATCAATTCGCAGGGAAGCCTAACCATAGAATCTGTGTTTGAGGACTCATCGCACACTTTGTAAGATCTTCCCTGATGATCAGGATAATTGCAGTGAGATCGTGCTGAGACACAACACGATTGAAAACGTATTTCCTAGACCGTAGAGTTACGATGCTACAGCCTACAAGTTATCGTAATCGTGGGAAGGTTTCAAATTGCGCCGCTTCCCAGCCGCCTACGTCACTTTTCAGCCTAGTCAACCACGCCCGCGCCTATTTATTCTACTATACCGCTGTCACAGAGAAGAAAAAAACGCACACGCGATGAGTAAGCGCTGTTTGCGGCGTGGACTAGCGTAAACAGACACCGCAGCGACACCGTCGCGTAGTAACACCCGAATGGAATGCTCGCGCTAGCATGACGTGTTCAGGGTTCGGTTGGGGGTGATTGTTGGTTAAGTTTAAGTGTAGTGGTGCGCATTTGAGCGATTGGTTTGCTGGCTACATTTCAGTCGGAAGATATGGTGATTGGTTGTAGACCATCTTGTTGTTGTGGTTCGTAAAAAAAGCATTCGTTAAGTGTTGTGTGAAAATAAATGCTTGACGGTTTCTTCAAGGAAAAATCATGTAGTGTCGTCTTAATTTATCAGAATTCAAACATAACATCTGCATGCTGATTTGATTCAACACAATTCACAATGCCCATTCATGCGTCGTGTGTTGTCAACCAATCACCGTTATCCAAGTTTTACATAGGCTGTATGTACTATTTCAAGTAAGCAAGTGATAGTAAGAAAAAGGTTAACAAAAACTTCGCCAAGTATAGATACTTCGCCAAGTATAGATACTTCGCCAACTTCAACCGCACACTCTGACCGCATGCCGCCAAGCAGGGCAGCGTCATGCGTAATAGTTGTATTTGTATTATGTTGGCGTTATTGTGCGTGCGTATATTCTACTCAGCGGCAAGTCCACCTACGCGAAAAAAAATTGCGGTGGGCTCGTCATAACACAGGCTGTGGTTGTTTTTCCAAGCGTTTTCTGGAGGATGCGTCATCGGTAGAAATGCGTAACTATGCTGACAATATTACGTGGTTGTTATTATGCTGTTTGTTTATTTCTGGGTGTTTTTTTTCTCGCTGCTACACTCGCTCGTAAACAGCTGCACTGGGCGTGTGTTGCTCTGAATTACGCTAAATTTCATTCACTTCTGAGAAACCTGCTATCATGCTGGCGATACGACTTTGTTTTTGTTTTTGTGACTATTCGGCGGAATTTTGATGTCTGAGAATAACAACAAAACAACGTAACGGTCGTGCGACTTTCGGAAAGT